>VZTH01007945.1:240010-268725 GCA_013397815.1 Aleadryas rufinucha | reverse complement strand
AGCCACGATCCAGCGGCGTTAGCACCGAAAGTAATGATGAATCTTTGTTGGCAATCTTAAACTACAATGGTTAAGAATAATGAAGGATCAAAGATGAACTCAGGTGCCTGATTTTCGACAATATTGAGAGAAAATATCATGCTGACTTTCCAGCAGCACATTAATAAAGAGAAAAATATTAACATTTTTTTCCAGACTGGCATGTCATGAATTGAGAAAACTGGGCAATAGACTACATTTACTCTTCCCTTTCTCGTTGTCCTTCTTACCCCAAAATAAACTGTTTCTCTTATCTTCTCTCTCTTCTGTTTGTTTCATGGGACTCAGAACTATCTGTCCAGCAGTTGTTGGAGGTCCAGGTGGAACTTTTTCACCCACCAGCATTTCTGCAGATTTTTCCGTGGCAAATTAATATTTCCCTTGCACATCTATCCATCAAAATATTGTTTCTAGCTTCAAAAAGGTTCACTTCTCTAAAGAATCACTAATTTCAGAATTGCTAAATTTCCTCCTCCTACTTTCATGCAGTCCATGGGAATTCTAGTGGCATATTGTTTTTTTAATATAGTCAAATATAAATGAGATAAGATTTTGGGTACTATTCACCAATGATGTTGTGTAAACCCAAGCGACCAATGGAAACAAATCACATGATAATGATCATGTAGGAATTGTGAACTGAAGTCTCAGGATAAGAGATCAATAGAAAGTCTCATCAGACTGTCAGCATGGAGGTCTGTTGACTACACAGCCTTCTTTCCCACAGCCATCTGGAAATCCACAGGCTCCATTAACTTCCAAGGGGAGATTATCAAAACAGGTGCATTGTACTGTCAAGAAAGAAATACCCTGAACAGAAACTGAAAAATACTGTGGGCAGTCTGTGTAAATTCCTTTGTCCTCCAAATCATAGATGTAACAGAAATAATGTCAGGTCATGCTCTAATCTGGGGTGGTCAGTTGGAGCAAAATCTATGCAAAACAAACTTAATTGTAATTATGAATGCCAAAAAGTCTGAAATAAACTGGAAATATTATTAACAGTAGAACAACAGTATAGCAACAGACAAAAGCAATTTAAACAACTCCATCAGCTCAAAAAAGGCTTTAATATTGTCAGAGCACAAATTTCTGAACTTCATTTCCCTGAAAAGTCTTGGTTTGGAAATTACTGTGAAAGCTGAAGATAATATGTATATAGAGAGGTACTCAGATGAGTAAATAAAATACTGAGGCAAATGTATGTTATAATTTTTATAATCTCTATAGTTATTGTTGTTATATGTGTCTGTTTACATTTCTATGAATGAAAGTAGCTGGTTTTGCTGCCTTTGTTTTTTACACAGCAAATTTAAATGTAGAAAAGTCTATCTGCAGTTGTATGTCAGAATCCACAGCACTTGTAGAGAGTCCCATTGAAATCCAAATATGGATATGGGAGATCAAGTTGAAATCTGTTGGAGGGGGAGCAATATGACTTCATTGCCCTCTATCGCCATTCTTTTTTTTTGGCTGCCTTGCAGTGAATAATCAACTGAACTTGGATGGCAAAGAGAAGTTGCTATATAGGCTGCTGAGCTTTACAGCTTTACTGCCAAGTCTTAAACACTGAGAAAGAGACATTTGTCTGACTTCTTTCACACTGTCCCATGTATTTTCAGAAAACAAGTCATGCACTTGCAGCTTTACTTTTGGGCCCCACAATTTCTGTTCTGCTTCATGATCCCTTGTGCCAGACAGACCTATAGACACTTAGCTGTAGCCTGGGCCATGGGAAATCACGGAGTGGGAGAGAAACTGCTGCACCGGGCTGCTCTTTAGAAGTGTAAATCTAGCAATCAAAAGGCCCCTGACAGAGACATATCTGGAACATGGGCTCTCTGCTGTTATGTGAGGGGCTACATGCCTCCCACACAGCTCTTCCCCTTTTTCTTGTTCTGCAGTGACCTGACATGCAGGGTCACATGCACAGAGGCCTTGGGAAGTTGAAAGGTCTACAATGTCACTGTATAGCTGGGAAGAACATGCTTCTTGTATAAACATTAAGACCACAGGTATAGGATTAATTCCTGTGCTTTCAAAAAGCACTAAACCTGAGCTCAAGTAAGTGAAAATAGATTGCAGGCAACCTTCTGCAGCAAGAAGCATGTCCTTAGAGTCAGCATTGAGACTTCATTTAATTTTCTCATAATCAGAGTAATAGCCTCTTTTGCCATGGTCTAGAGGGGAAATAGTCTTCCTAGGTTAAGTTTCTGGGAGCTCTCATGGGTGCTGGTATCCATCACAACCCTCTGTCATCTCCTCAGCACACACCATAAGCAGTTGACATAGCACTGAAAACAGCAGAAATAAATTATTGAGCAGCTAATACGGTCATCTCATTTTTTTGAGCCTGTCTTTATGTCCTTCAGTCATGTCCTCTTTTGTGATGTCAAATGAGTTTTCTGAGCTTAAAACGAATGCTAGCAAGGACAAAATGCATACCTGTGCATAGTTGCCACTAATGGTATATCTGTTCAAAAAACCTTAGAAATAATTTTGTACCTAACCAACACCAAGTATTAGAAAGAACTGTGAGGAGCAATGCTGAATCTTTTTTTTTCTTTTAGTGTGGGATACTGAATCTAGTCAATAGAGATCCTTTACTGAGCTTTCCATACCTTCCTTTAGACACTACATTGGAGACAACATTGCAAGGGCCCATTCTCTCATATGAGAGCATAAGAGATCGTGAAAATACCACAGTAGTTAACATTTTTGAGCTCTGTTGCCTGGATTCCATTTTGAGCTATGTTTCCAGTACATAGTGGACAAAGTCCAATGAAGGGCCATGAAGACAATTAAGGGACTGGAGCATCTTGCTCTGTACAAAGAAAGGCTAAGAGAGCTGGGACTATTTATCGTAGAGAAGAAAAGGCTCAGGGGGAATCTCATCAATGTATGGGAATACCTGAAGGGAAGGTGCAAAAATGAAGAGAGCCACTCTCTTCTCAGTGGTTTCCAGGGACAGGACCAGAGACAATAGGCAGAAACTGAAACACAGGAAACACTCTGTGAGGGTGACTGAGCACTGGCATAAGCTGCCCAGGGAGGTTGTGGAGTCTCCGTCCTTGGAGGTATTCAAAAGTCATCTGGACCTGGTTCTGGGAAACCAGCTCTAGGTGACCCTGCCTGAGCATAGGAATCAGACCAGATAACCTCCACATATCCTTTCCAGCTTCAATCATTCTGTGATTCTGTGAATATTAATGCTTTATTTATGTGTCTTAATTTCATTTGTTATTTTCTCATTCATTATGCTTTACAGGGGGGGAAAGTTGGTGTTTGAATTTATTTGGTTTGTTTTGCTCTGTTTTGTTTTTTAAACTATGTGCCAAAATGAATTTTATTTCAGAAAGAGAGCCCCATAGCTAATTTTAGAGGACATCTTTGTCTTGCATGTTCTGCAGGCTTAGAAGACCTTTCTTCAGGAAGGTGCATTGCCTCCCTGTACTGTTAATATACTGCTTTCAAGAAACCACAAGAAGATTTGCCTCCCATCACAGCAATGTGAGCTAAGCTGTAAATGCAAAAGTAGCACATATCATTTGGACTCACTTGTCAACAATAGCCTAGGCATTCAGGGGCATTCCAAAGAATGCTGGGATACTGGGGAAAATGGGAATTTTGTGTAACAGTAGCCCCAAAATCTGTGCAGTTTGTGGCAATTGGAGACGTATTGGGGGAGGCAGTTGGAGAGAAAGATAGGAAAGGATGCAGCTGGATTTCTGAAAGGCATGTTTACTGCTAAACCTCTACCTGGCAACTTTCTGAAGAGGGGGAGGCACAGCTTTGGGCAAGGGAGCTGTGGGCAAGCAATGAGCAAGCAGTTATGGAAAAGTCATCTTGTCAAAAAATGAGGAAGTTGAAGTCTGAGATCTCCTAGGTGTGTATGTATTGTGCACATACTGTGTATATATGTAGCACAGGTATGTGCTATTGTTCATCAAGATCAGGGGAGTGCAAAGAGGCAGAGTATGGCAATTTTTTCGCTACAGCTTGCATCTTAATCTAGATGCTAGGGCAAATCAGCAAAGACTCATCAATCAGTACCAGATTAACTTTACCTTTTTCAAGTAGTATAACACACAGGAAAATTTATCAGGGTTAAGTCCTATCCAGTCCTATTTAAAAGTTCTAGATTTTTCCATGCAGACATTTCATCGCTTTGCTCACATAGAATTCCAAAGAATTTATCCTGAGGGGCTATTTCTTCTTGTATTGCAGTTACAAGGCATTGGTTCGTGCACTGCTGGTATGTCAAAACGTGTAGCTGATAACTTGGTTACATCATTAGTTATTCCTACCTCAGGTGGAAAAAAAATAGCTGTCTTAAAGTGCTGCTCAGTGTGCGTGTTCTGCAGATTCTCACAGAGGGACCTGTGGTTACCTCAGCCTGATGATTGCTCTGCATTCTTCTGATGTAGACACCAAGGGCTGTTGAAAATAATTGAGACGCTTGTCAACAGAGTGGGAGACTGGACTTCATCAAAACTGTTTTAGTCTCCAGGACTGATGACCTTTTGATGGAGTTTGTTTCAGTTAGGAATTAAGTGTCCAATCCTGTGTAGTGTGAAGCGCCTTCCCTGAGGTGCCGAGTATCCCTGTTTCTCTTGCGGTTGCTCCGGCGCTAAGCGTCTCTGCTAAGACACTGAGCACTTTGCAGAATAGGGCTTCAAACTGCTTTTGAAGGGAGAAACAAGGTTTTCACTTCTGTTTTTTAAAGAATGAATTTAAATTTGAAATACAGAATTGTCGTGAGTAATCCTCTGTTCATCGAGAATGAAAGCTACAAAGGAAACTAATTTAGCAGATCCAAACTAAAATCACTTTGTTAACTAGAACTGGGGTATAAAGGCAGGTACTTTAACGCAGGGAAAATACATGCATATAATTTTGCAGAAGAGGAATTCCAAAAAGAGTGCAATTCCCCAATTGTCCTCTGCTATTAATATTAGTGTAATAATGCTGATCATAATGTTTAAAGAAAAATATAAGGTTTCTGACTTGTTATATGTTTCCAATTTTTTTTTTATTGCTGTAAACTGAGCCAGCTGATGAACAGCCTCTAGGGATGAGACAGGATCACCCTTGTTTCCTGTTCAGCCTTGCTCCAACAAAAAGCTAATGAAAGAAAAGAACGTAATGGCCTTGCAACCCAGGTAAAAGGTTCAGGAGAGTTCACAGGTCAATTGATTTCTAATCTTATTTTATGTTATATTTCAATTAAAAAAACCCCAACCCAAAACAAAACCACTCCACTCCCATAGTGCAAATGCATGTTTGGCAGGAGCACCCTGATTTTACATTGTCTTTCAAAATTAAGTGTTAAACCTCTTGCAGCAGAAGGACACTATGTAGTGTGAGTAGCAGTGAGCGTAGAAGTGAGCATTCCAAGCAATTTAAAAAATTATTCTCCTTAGCTATGTCAATATGGATGGTGATATACCAGCATATATATGCACACACAAATATATTTCAAGGTGGAAATATTTAATTAGCCCTTCTTCAAGCTTAAATAGCAAATCTGCATTCAATACATTCTCAATTAATGTAGTGAAAATTACACCATTGACCACTTCTTTACTGCACTATCTCAGAATGGAGAAGGGAGAGATATTAGTTGCATCATTGTAGAGCAATGAGATTTCTGTAAGTCGTGATCTGCTGGCATGTAATAACTCGATCTGCTTCATGCAGACAAAATATATTAGAAGTATGGACGAGTGAAGTTTGTGCCCCAGGGAGAAGGCAAGATAATGCATTGAAATTGTTCAGAGGTAGTTAGATACCTAATGGTCTAATATGTGAGCTATGTGAGGTCTGGGGTCTGGTTCTCATAAATTCTGGCTAGACTGATCCTGTAATTTCAAGCAAAGGATAAAAGCGTTAACCAGAGTCATCAGTGTTCAAGGTCCATGATGCTGGATATTATTCATGTAAAGATTCAAGAAAAACACTAAAAGGAAAGCTCTGGAGTATATGTGTTTATATGTGACAATATATGTATATATAAAAATATGTGTTGTATTCCTTGTGTATGTGTAGATGTATGCACAGAAACATGCACACAGTAAATGTGTACATTAGCATGTGTACAATTACACAGAAATCATGCTAACAACTGAATAGCCAAAATAAGAGCTTTTTGTTATGTGTTTGGTGTTTTGTGTGTTTGTTGTGTGGTGTGGTGGGTTTTTTTTTGGTTGGTTGGTTGGTTGTTTTTAATCTCTTTAACAAGTTAATCTATGGAAAAACAAAATGCTAGATCTATTTTACTACTGCTGCTTTGTAATATACATTGTATATCAACAACATTTTTACACTTGGCATCTACAATTTTTTTTGTTGCCTTGTGTTAATACATATTAACAAAACTTGCTTATGATTACAGCAAAACATGCTTAATGCAATGCTGATACACTTGTTTTCTCACTTTGTACAGCAACTCTCAGCATATTAAACTAGTGAGGTCGCTCCAGTGGCTGAATAGTTGCCACTAGAATTGTGTATTATGCTTCCTGATAAGTACATGAATGTAGTATAATATTGCCTTAATTCACACTTATAATTTTGCATTATCACTGCGCACTAATCAAGAATTTGCTGTTTCAAAAACTGTATAGCTGCAGAATTGAAATTAAATGGCAAGAGAAAGTCATAAAAACTATCCCTTATTACACAAATTGTACAACACTGCATAGATACTAAAAATATGCTGGACTCCACAGATTTCATTTACCATTGTTTCCTTAAGCAGTATTTAAGTTACATTTGTCCTGTGGTTTCTAGTATTATAAAATGTAGCCATTCTATGACTGTAAAATATCACCTGGATGTTACCATGGATTTACTGAAATTTTTGGATGAGAACGGAAAGAATCTCATGTACACCTCTCTACCTCCCAGAATGAGTTCTCACCAGCTTCACAGGCTCTGACCACTTTGTTCTCTGGACTCCAGAGTTAGACCCCGGGAGGGAAAAGATCATATGATGGTAGAGGGATTCCTATCTCTTTCTTGATAATATGTTTGTTTTCTCTTACTTCTAAGTACATCCTGATTTAAGAACTCTGAGTTTTTGTCTTTCTGAGAGTGCATGATTTGCAAATATTTTAGTAACTAAGGTAAATCTCCTTTTGCCTTGATACATGCATTTTAAATTTAAACAGAGGACAGGATACAAAAGAAAATCAACAAAGAAAGTTGTTACATTATCTTCAAAATTTTTTCTTTGTCTGTGATGTATCCCTGTTTACTTCTTTCCAGTTCTGTAATGAAGTATTATTCCCTTAAGAACTCATGTAACAAATTCCATATTGTTTGACACCAGAGGTCTATCTGCATAGTGTGAGGCCTTCTTAGATGCCCAAAAGACTGAGGGGGAGTTGAAAGGGGCTAGAGGATGAGTATTGCACATTATGGTGCAAACCCTCCCCGCCTTCAAATTTAATTAGGTGCATTTGGAGGGCATGACCCATTTCTGCAGTGTTGGCACCTGTGCGCCTGTTTTACAGAAGAAAGTACTGAGACCAGTAAGGATGCAGCTGGAGCTGTTCTGGTTCTATGCAACTGCTTTCTTCATCTTGGGGTTGTGGGAGAGAGACAATGTAAAGAGTCCTGTTAACACCACTGCTTTTGAGCTGGTGTTTTCCAGGGTTTGCTTGAGCTTAAAATGCTGCATTTGTGTTAAAAAAAAAAATTGGCTTCCTGGAGACTTACTCTGATTCAAAATATGGACCTCTTTTTGAAAAGAGCACTGCTTTTAACATTATTAAATGTAGCTGTCTGTATAACATTTCCACATGCGTTTTCAATTAGTACTTTGAAAATTACAGATTTTTGTCAACCCTTAGTTGCAGGGCAATAACACACCCATGTCTATTTGACTGAGTCATTTTGGATGATTGTTCTGACAAAAGCAGAGATAATCTGGCAGGTTCGTAAGGACAAACTATCCGAAACTACATCTAATTTTGAGGTCCTCAACTCAAAATTCTTTATTTTGCACATGCAAAGATCAAAAACACAGCCAAACTGTACAGTTATATGTGTACTACTTGACCTGTCAAAGCAAATTAGTTAGGATTGTACCACCTGAAAATTAGAGGTCGGATTAAGGCCTCTTGGATAAACTGCCCCTCGAAATTTTAGTAGTAAATTTTATAGAGCAATTGTAAACTATCTAGAGCTGCTTTTCAGTAATTAGATGAGCTATTAGGTGGAAAATTGGCAGACTAATGAGTGATTTAAGACACAAAAACTCAGCTTGCACTGGCAGGATTATGGAAGTGTTAGATATTTTCAGAAAATGTAAAAGATAACACAACTGACCCAAAATCAAATATGTTTCAGAATATTAATATATGTTTTCCTGTATGAACTTTTAAAACCTATTATTTCCCAAAATGAAAGACGAAACATAGATGGTAAGAATAAAATAATAATTCAAGAGCCCTATGCTTTTTCTAAGATCAGAGGTATGTGTCTGCTGTCTTCTTTCTGTCTGTCTAATTTACTCTGAGGACAGCAGAGACTATACTGAAGTACATAAAGGGTATCAGAATTCCTTTACGTTCCAGTGTTTTCCCTCCTTCAGGGAATGGATCAGACAGTGAATGCACAGGGACAACATGACCTGTGGATACTCACAAACCAAAACACAGCTGGCAGGTCTAATTTTAGGTCCTTTAGCCTTGATCATGTCCCTTTAATGTATTGAGTGGAAAAAGAAAAGCACTTAAAATACAGAAAACATCACAGAAGGTCCAAATTCCTCTTTAAATAGAGCCTCTGCACTGATGTGTTTTTCCTCAGCTCTGGTTTTGTTTAATTTTCTGTGTGATTTTTTTTTTTTTAATGCATGTGAAATTTGCCAGGTCGGCAGCCCTGGAGACAGAAGTCCCCTATCAACAGAAAGGTTGCTGTGATGCAAAGTGGAAATTTGCATTTCCTACAGTGACTTGCTGGTGTGCCAGAGCTGTGACCTAAAAGACCTACCTTTAAGCTTGAGAACATGGTTTAGTTTCCATGCCTCATTCCCAGCCTTGTCTTAGACAAGGGGAGAAACAATAGGATTTATTTTTATTTTCTATTTAATCTAATGGAAAATAGGGCCTCAGACCTTGACTTTTCTCAGTATCATTTTGTATGACTTTCTGAAATTCTTTTCCAAGATGCTGAAAAAGCTGGGGATTTCCATGTAGACATGCAATGCAGAGATTGCATGAATTATCAAACTATACTTTAAAAAGCTTTCCCTTCTGTGAAGTTTTAAAAACTTCTTCCTTCAGTGCTCAATATCCCAGCCGTTTTCTACAGCAGACAGTTTTCATCTTTCAATTGCCAAAAAGATTCATTTTCCAAGTGCCAAGTTCCTAAGCAAAAAGGCCTTATATTTCTGCAAAGGTGGATTCCTGTTTTACAACATATAGAGAGGCAATTTTGAGGGAATTTCATGCCTAAAAAATTCATTCAGGGTTTTATCAGAATATGACACTGATTTGGTACTTTTAATTGTGAAGAGTGTCTAAAAAATTTACAAAAAACTTTATTAGAAAGCATAGCTTTTGATAGAACCATTTTTCCATCTGTGTTGATTTGTCTTCCTTAGTTTTTGCTTTTTCATTAGATTTGAGAGATCTACTTGCTGGTTGGTTTGTTTGTTTTTAATATCTTAATCTCTCAGTTAAACATCTTATTTACTTGGTTTGTTTCTTTCATTTTCCTGGAATTCCTCAAAATGTAAGTGTATGAAAGGCAGAGTGTTCAGAGTGGACAAACTAATATACATCTTGTAAGCACACCAGCCCTGGAGAGAAATAAAACTTAAATAGACAGTTTTCTGTCAGCTTGCATAGCCCACTAGGTCTGAAACTTGAGAACTTTTTGCTGTGTGTTACGGCATAACCCTGTCCTACTTGTGACACACAAGCTGATCATAAGCAGCAAGCACTTTGGTTCTGTCAAACCTTTTATTCCTAGTCTAATGGACTCTTTCCTATGATCAGATGCCACACAGACTTTCAGGAAGGAAGTCAGAAATTATTTCCTGGAATCCATGTTATAATCTTAACACAGAGCCCAGAAAAACAGAAGATCAAATGTGATGTGACTTTACTCATATGTGCAGCCATTCCAACAAAATCCCCCAAAATTAAAATGTTTTCCTTGATATTTTCAGATCAGTTAGGCCATTTCAGGCCACGGTAATCTTTGAGCATTAGTCAATTTATACAGGTAGAAGATAGAGAGGCCAGAAACATAGCAGGTTTGTGGAGTTGGTAGATGTACAAAGCTCAGCTTTGAAGCTCTCCATGTTGTCATGAATTGCAAAAAGAGAATACAGTAATTTTGCAAAGTACATTTTTATTGTTCTTTTGGTCTTCATCTTCTCTTTCCCTCAATAGAAAACCCATTTTGTCTATAGTCCTCCTACAGTCAAATTGAAGGAATTGGGCTTCAATTAATGCTGCTTAGTGATCTATAAGATGCAGTGTAATGGATGCAACACCTCTGAGACAAAGTGTTGTGTTAGATTATTAAAGTAACGGTGCTCTTCTTACTGACAAAAAGTCATCCAACATCAAGAACTGTCTTAACAGCTTTGACTAATGAAGTTAAGTTGCATTTGCTCTGTCCAGTAGAGCTGATGGAAAAGCAGGGAAAGTAAACAGAGAAAACTGTATCAGTTCACAAAAATTTTGCCATGTGAGATAAACAAGCTAAACTTTTCAGATAGCTTAGATGTACTATAAAGACATACACAAAATGGAATACTTGATCCAATTAAAATGTCCTACAAGCACCTGACACATTACACATTTTTATTACATATAAAATGAGCTCTGTTTTGAAGTAATTTTCTTGAAATGAAAGGCCTTACCTATAGACACCGCCAATCTTAGGATTCAAAACATTTAGTTTCAGATTCTGAGATACAGGATATACCAATAACTGTAAAATAGCATCATGACCTCATTCTCAATGTCTTGTTTAGGACCTGTAAAAGACAGCTAAAACATCAAGAAAAATTTAAGACAAAATATATTGGTGTAAAAAAAAATGGTGCACATTATTTAACTTAAATAATTCTAGAGACTTTAGTGATCCCATTTGTGAGGGGGAGGGATTTGAAATTTTACAGGTCAGTGTTAGGAGTGTACTTTTGCTTTCTCTATGAAAATGTAACAATTTGTCTGCAGTTAAGTGTTAGCAAAAATTACAGTTCACAGATGCTTACTGAAGTCTTTCTGGGTTTGGATAGCTAAACCTTCAGAAATTTAGTCCTAAATAGCCAGAATCATGAGTCCCACACCACCGTGTGCTTGTGAAACTGCACTCATGCTGTAGAGGGACTATATGTGCTATGGCAAGGCTGTTTCCAAGTAGCTGAGAGTCATAGCCAGGCGTTGAAGCAATGAACTATTATCCCATACCTACGATTCCTCCTGATACCCAGGACTGTGATGGAGGAAGCTGCCAGAGTTAAATGCAGAGGGGACCAAAGCTGTCCAAGAGAGTGAAGGATGTAGTTTGTGTCACACTGACAGATACTGTGAAACAAAGGAGGAGATGAAGAGGGACTGGCTGAGTAAGGAGGATGACAGTACACTGGGAAATGAGGAGACTCCAGTTGTAAAGGAGCAGAATTGGAGCACTGGAAGAAGGTGACTGCGAATTCATTAAGCTGGTAGGAACAAACTGGAAGGAGGCAGCTGCTGGACTTGGACCCTGAGATTCGAGTGGGGTGAGGGAAATGAGGGAAGAAAAAGAAATATCGGGGCTGATGAGATGAATGATGAAGGCTGGATGAAGAGCTGGGACCTGACTTAGCTCCCATTTCATTGCAAAAGAGGAGCCTCCCACTCATGCACTCCTTTGAAGGCACTAATGGCAAACATTGGTGGCAAACATTAAAAGAAAAATGCCATACAGCTCTACATTACTCGCCTGTGGTCCCTCTTGCCACACAGATGTGGGATGTAGAGGAAACAGGTGACAGCACCCTGTATGCAGTCCCTGGTCTAGGAAGGTCCACAATAATGGAGCAGGACCATTTCAAAGGAAGTCCTGCTCAGAGCTGGAGCAGTGCACGCTCCCTTTTTCTGTGGGGGGTACTGCAGATGCCAGCATGTACAGGCTGGAGCATGTTCAGTACAGATGGAGTCTTTGAAGAATTTAGCTGACAAACTCTTAAATGTCTTTACTAAACTAGTGCTAATTGAAAATTTTCAAAGGTTTATAGCTTGGCCAAATGTGGGTGGATTTTCAAAGAGATGGCAAAAGGCACATCCCCAAGAGCAGGGCCATCCCTTCTCCAAATGTTATGCTTCTGTTCCAAAGCACATTCTTCTCAATTAAATATAGCAAGAAACAACATACCAATATTTTTCTTTAATTTCATTTTCAGAAATGGCTGAATCATTTTTGCTAAAACTTTTCAAACTAATTGAGGGTTGAGCAAACATTCTGCAGACTAAATATCAATTTAGAAAGCAAAGTTTAGCAGATGGAGATACTGTCTTGCAAGAGGAATACCTGTTCTGTCTAAAATAAACTGAAAGGACAAGTTTTAGGAGTCCTTTTCCAGAAATTAGGAAGAGAGGGACTGGTAGTAAGTTGCTGCAGATTTGTAGCACTGCTCATGAGGACAGAATTTGTCTTTAAATGCACTCCTCATATTTAAATGCTTACACAGGTTAATTCAGTGCATATATTACTAGTGAGTGATTTGCCTCCATGGGAAGGTTACTTCTGTGGTGTTGCCAAATGCAGTGAGGCTTTGGCAGTTACATAGTGATAGAAAATCACCAGTCACGTAAATTAAAGTTCCCTCAGGGCGGCTTTAATTTCTGTATCTAACTTGCTCAAAATGCTTTTAAAATTTGCATTGTAGAGTTAGTGTGATTTACTCATTCGAAGTATGTCCTGTGCCCTCTCTCTTCACCCTTGGATGTGTTACTAACTTCTGCTTTTTCATAATATCCTGACTGAGTGCCCCTCTGCAGTGTCAGAATTTCCAGCAGGTGAATACTGACTTTGCATTCTGCTTTACAAAAGAGCTACACGTTATGTTTTTTGTGTTGCACCCAGACAAATCTGACTAACACAAATTCTAACCATCTGTATTAAAGCAGTGATGCACACTTTTGAGGCTGCTGAAGAAAAAGCAGATTTTGCCATATATCTAGAATACTTACCTTTACGTCCCATCCCCCACTCATTTTTTTTACAGAAATGGTGGAAAATGCATTTCCATTAGGGAGGATTTAAAAGCATTTTCTATTATGATGGCTAACATGTAGGCTCCTATCACTGTGGAGATGAAGCCTACTTGCACCAAAACAACTTACTTTCCTCTGGACAGCAAGTTCCATACTGGAACAGGCATCAAGGCAATTGTCAATTCACACAGTAACTTTTGCACTGCTCACCTAATTCAGGTGGTGGGGAGCAAATGACACTTCAGCATATTGGGTGCCATGGACATAAACCTGAGATCCTGGCATTAGAGTCTGGACCACCAAAGATATGCCTGTAATTTGCAAATGCTTAGTGTGTCCATGGGGATCCCAGAAAGCTTGCAAAGCCATTTACCTCAGAAAGGGGAGGTATTCAGCTGGGAAGTGAACATAAGACAACCTGAGGGAAGTAGTACTGTCCCAGGTCGTGTGCTATCAGATTCTTTCATCAGGCAAATTGGAATGAGGGAAATGCTCGACTGTCAGCAGTATGTTACCATCACTGGTGGAACTGGAAAAGTTTTCTGGGAAACTGGTAGAAGCTTAGAAAAGAGATACACAGAAGCAATCAGTGAAGAGTAACAGGCAGTTCTGGATTTTATATGCAATTCATTGAATGGTTCCTTGAATTGCACCAGTTGCATGTCAGAAAGTACAAGCAGAGGTCTCCAGACTGGGTTTTACATGGAGAGCTTTGTACATGGTACAAATGTCTTGTCTGGAATTCAGAGAACATGTTAAGCTTTGCTATGTGGGCTCTGGGAGCTCCTCTTGTTCCAGTCTGTATTGTGCTAACAGCCCTTAATCCTAACAGAAGATCGTGTGTTTGTTTCGGTAGGGGGGAAAAGAAGCAGAAAAAAATTACCCATTTAGTCTTAAGTATATTTCTAACCCTAAGAAAGGCTATGTGAGGTATCTTTAAGGAGTCTCTCTCAAAGAAAGGTTCTTTACAGTTGCTCAGAAAGTAGTACAGCTTGAGGTATTTTATACCAGCCTATAAGGCACTAGATTTAAATTGGTGTGCAGTGAAACATTTAAATATACTATACCAAATGAAATATGGTCCAATAGGTTTTTTATGGTCCAGCTATGCTTTTTCTTTTCAATCACTAGCCTGGGGCGAACAAGTCGGCTTTAAAGTGTCTATTTTAGCTACGCTTTTATCACCTCTGTCTTTTAGGAAGTTTGATTTCTTTTTTCATTTCTTCTCTTTGATAAAAAAAGAGCTGAGATCTCTGAATGAGTTATTTATCTCTTATGTTTAATCTATTTATCTGTCAATGGACATGCTGCTTCAGACATGCTGTTTTATATTACTAATTAATTTAATTTCACATACTGTACTCCATGTTAACACATTTTCTATTATACACTATAATGTGATACAGGGCCTTCCCTCAGCAACCTTACCTTAAAGCTTTAATTGCTTTCCTCTTAGACTCAGCTCATGTTTGATTTATCTGATTTCTTTGTATAAAGATTCCCTGTTTTACAACGTGTACGCAAGGCATTAAATTGGTGTTGATGTTTATCTAGCAAACTTACCAATTGGTGATAGTATACATCCCTTTATGAATTTATGACTGGGCAATAAAAGAAGTGTCAGAAGCCCTGTTGTTGTCTCTATCAGGTCACTCTGTTAGTTTATGTTTAGAAAGACAACATGGCCTGCCACTGACTTACACAGTGATTTGAAGGATTGACACCTGCAGTCAAAATCTGTTATGAGTTTCTAGCCATGAAATGAATTTTTTTTCCTTTTTTGAGGGGAAAAGGTAAGTATGTTGGAGAGGAGAAAAGGGGTAAGACAGCTTGAGCAGGTTTGAAGACAGTGCGGACTTCATCTGACATACATTGTTGTTTACATAATGGAAAAGCTGAACCAAAATGCCAGATCCCCAAGCTATGTGAAGTTCAGAGTCTGGATCCAAGTATTGCAGCTTGAATTCTCTCTGGCTCTCAAGAACCTAAATGTAGATACCACATATTAAAATGCATGAAAATGAATGGTAGTAAATAATCAATGTAGAGTGGGAAATCTGGTCCTTTGATCTGTCAGGTTTCATCACATAACACAAGCATAAGGACATATGGTATTTTAAAGCTGCATTTGAAGAGATGCCTACGCTGACTTTTATCCTTATTTACAAATAGTCAGCAATAAAGGCTGTAATCTTGCAGATAACACTATGGATGTGCATAAGTCTTCTTGCACAGAGTTCATTTTAGGATTGAGATGTGATTAATATAGCTAGGAAACATTTGGAAAATGCATGCATGCTTTTGAATGCATTAAATGAGCCCAATATTATAGCTCTTAAGTAAAGAGTAGGTAGATGTATTTATCTCTGCTGGTTTGTTTCAAATCCAGAAAGCTGTATTGTTTCTGTAAAACCTCTTCATTAGCTATTTCATTGTTATATTTACTTCCCACTCATTAAAGATCCATCCCACTTTCCTTACGTATAGATGACGTCTATTGGCTTCAGTGAGAACTAACTGCACATGAGGTGAAAGGATTCAAATTAGGATTACCAATATATGACCACATGGAAAAGCAAGCATGAAATATTCTAATTCTTTTTAGATGCAAAGTAACTTATGAACAAAACCCATTGTGGCTCACTCTCACAAGCTTAAAGCATTGTGAAAGAAAAATTAAAATGGGCAAGGCTAATTAATTTGCTAAAATCCATTGTTAATGCAGTGTTTTCAGTCCTCCTGAATGCTGCTCTCATGACATTTAGTGTCTTTCTAAAGAACCATCCCAGCTGTAAATATTGTTTTTTCTTTCCTGTGAGAATATAAACTTCCATTTAAAGAAGTAAATTCCTAGACCTCATGATAAAATAGAAAGTTTGGAAGCCAGAATTGCATGCTTCTTAGACTTTAAAGGCAAATGAAGATCAGCTTGTGTATTTCTTTTAAAGTCTTTTTCTAAAGTGTCACAATTTTTAACTTTTTTTGAACTCTGATGTTGGATTGTTTTGGATGAGGAAAGGCGTAAGAAGGCGAGAGTTTTTTGGCTTTTCAGTTTTTGGGATTAGCAAGGAATGAGTGGCTGCATGGCTATTCTAAAGGCTTTTTAAAAACTGCGTCGCATATACCACAAGAGATGGTATCATCTGGCAAATTGCTGCTGAATGAAATAGTAATCAAAATATGTAACAAAAGCTACGAGCTCTCTCCGACAACTCTGACAGGGCTTATGTCATGGTGGGGTTATTGAAAATTGCTCCCTTAAAACTCTGTGCAGGAAAGCCAAACCATCGAGGGCTTCAGCCCACTAGCACTTTCTCCTAGCAGTGGCATTTGCTGCTGTGAATTCAGGGCTCCGTTGACTTTGGCTGATCTGAGCACTGCTCCCTGTTGGGCGAGCTTGCAGCATCGGGCCCTTGGATGATACATGTAGGACTCTGGAAGACCAGCTTTTACTGCTCATATGTTTGGCAGGCAGATTTGATAATCAGTGCTGTTCTAGAACCTTACACCATCTCAGTGAATATAAATTGATGGTGTAAAGCAAATGGGCAACTGGCAGGAAGCCAAACATGGAGGGGAGAGAAGACGGTTTATTGTTGAAGGGGCAGCCCGGTGTTCTACAGCAGAGCTTTCTGTTCACAACAGCTCTGCAGAGCTGCTGAGTTCGAGTGTGGCCTCTGAAGTGTATGAAATAATAACAGTTTTATTTCTCCTGACACAAGCACGGAAGCTGTTTGCTGCCACCTCAGAACTGTTACCCTGCAATGCAAAAGTACCAACAAGGCAGGCTGGATGCAATGTTATTATAAACAGTGCCGCAGTAAACTTCAGGAAAAGCCCATTATACAGTGATAGCCTGTTTGTCAGGAGAAAAGTTCACTAATGTATATGGGAAGCAGAGCTCCTCATTCGCTGCCATGTCTGAGTCTATTTTGTTGCACTTTTACCTTTATTTACTGTGCAGGTGCTGCCGAGAATAACCTCAGAAAACACAAAAAGATGGGAGGCTATGTACTCAGCTAGTTTAAATTGGCAAAGAAATGGTGTCAATTCAAGGCACTTGATGCTATGGTCCATTGCTTATTAATCCTTTTTAAAATTTTAGGATTTTGGGGGGTATGGAAGGAAGAGTGTTTTCTCTGTGGTTGTTTCATACTGCAAATCACTGAATGAAAGGTGCATTTAAAATAAAGCAATGAATGAATGATAGCAGGAAAAAAATTGAACATATGTACATGATAGAATTAAATTCCATTTTAACTCTGATCTGTGTTCCTATGCAATCAGTTGCAGTGATATGAGCTGAGAATTTCAATGAGGCCTCAGGGAGTTTGACACCCATTTCTTATTTTGTTTTGATGGGATTAGCACCCCTAACCCAAAAACTTCTTTGAAAATCAGCCATAATGTCAGTCCTTCCAACATGTCCTGATTCTTTTTGTTTGTTTAATTATTCCAGGAATTATTCTGTACTCAAAAGAAATGTAAGTACTACATTTTGTAGTTGGAGAAATATCATCACTCATTCATCAGTCATAGATCTTAAGTGCCTGTCTTATAAAACTAGAGGGTTTTGACTACCCTCCCTCTGCTCTTAAAAATCTGATTGCTGATTGAGGTGTCTTTTCTTGATGTGGAAACCTACTGCTATACTCTGTAAGCTCACCTCTGGGTTCTGTCATCAGCTGTGTATTTTTCCTCTCATATGACATAGGGTGAGGCAGTTGATATCTCTAGGCCTCCCTTTATCCACCCCAAATCAACTTCTTTTTTCCTTTCTTGCTTTCTTCTTCCAGGGAGTGATGTAGTAAGGTTTTCATTGCTTGTATTCCTTAACATTCATGAAGACATTTGAGATTCCTGTCTGAAAAGTATTCTAAATACATACAAATATTAAGTTATGGTAATTCCTCAACTTAATTTACTGGCAAGTTTCTCAAGATAAACACGGAAATGGCACAAGTCTTTTGTAATGCTAAGAGCATGTTCAACTTTTTCTCTGATTTCCAACAGAATATGAAAATTTTAAAACTTGTAAAGGAGATCTGCCAACTTCACCACTATGTACTATCAAAAAGTGGAATAAAAAAAAGAATAAGTCAACTTGTTAACATTTTGTTGAGGAAATCATTGTTTGTAAAAAGCAGGTATGTTATGCAAATCAAGTGATTTACTGAGAGTCAGTTCTTACTTCCAATAACTAGATGAGCCAACTCAACAGTGGCTAGAAAGCCAAGAAAACAGCATATAGATTAAGATTACTCAAAACTTTTGTTCCTGCATAAAAGAGATGCAAATTGTACCATCTTAGTGTTGCTTATGAGTAAAGGCCAAAATCTTGCTTCTTCACATCCATTTAAGATACAGAGCTAAAATCATGTAACAGTGTCTGTGATAGCTTTCAGGGACTGCATTTGGGATGAGTGGCCTCCTCTCCTGTCAACTTACTTTGCAGAGCCAGTAGAGGCAAGCTGATCACAAAGCTGGAAAGAATAGGATTTTCAAGGCTGAAAAAATAGTTTTAAAAGCATGCCACTATTCCTGCATGGAATGGATTGAGGTAGAAGGCCAGGCTCTAAGAGTTCTTTCTGCAGTTTGCAGGAGAGAATTTTTAACCTCATTCAGGTGATAAGAAAGAAGAGGATTAATTCTTTAAAATCAGTATACAATTCAGATTTCTGGACTCCTTTTTTTTTCATAAATACATTTAGAGTCAAGTATAAGGATGGATGTGCATATTCACCTGCTGTTTCTTATGGAAGTCACACATCATTTCCAAAACTGAAGTATGGGTAGGAACAGAATATCAATTTATGTGTTTACTGTTGAAGTTCTTATCTTGTCTATACCTACGTCCAGAATATCTAAAAGCCCCCTGGGTATTGCATCTTCTTTGCAATGTAAAAAACCTTCCCCTCTTCAGCTGTTTCTCCCTGCTTGGTTTTAGGGAATTAATTATCATATGGTTGCCATCTATTCAGAAAATTACAGGATAATCCCAGTGCTTGAACACCATGTCTGAATCTCAGTCTCCACTTGGGCAGGACACATGGTGTGAGAGACAGCTGCTAAAAACTGTGCAGCTATTACAGTGTGTCAGTTTATAAGCCGTGAAGTGTATGCACCAGCTCGCAGATTGTTGGTAGGAGTGTGGTACTTTGTTATAAATATATTTTATTGATTGTAAGGAGATTTTATTAAAGAAACTACCCAGAAGAAATGGGCAGTAAAAGATCAAGTAAATTGCTTGGCTTTCATTTTAAGTTGCCCAGTTTCTTAAGGGTTTATTGGGGCTCCACAGGCTCCCAAAACACTTACAGAGATTATTCTTGCTTAGTGATAGTTTATAGTTGTGCACTGGATGTTCAGCAAGATGGTGGTCTCTGGGGAGGACATCCAATCTTACATGGCAAGGTCAACAGGTTCTATTAAACCAGATCTTAAATACATTTAGGTGACTACTTGTCAAATTATGAAAAGTAACTAAATACATTGCATGCCTAGCTCCCACTGAAATCAGGTACATTAGCCACCTAACTCCTATTCTATTTAATCATGCATAGATTTGTCTTTAGGTCCCTAAATGCTTCTATGGTCACACCAAATACTTCTTGATTCTTTTCAGATTAATGTTAGTTCAGGGCACCTTCCACATAGCAAAACACTTCTTCACTTCTGAAAAAAACCCACTTTGGATCAAGACTTTTTAATGTGTAAATATTATACATTCTTTTAACATTTTCCTAGTCAATATTTTTAAAATGTTACAGATCTATGGCAGATGTTGCTATCTACTGTTTCCTAAGCATGTATGTGATGGGTTGTGTGTGTATCTGTGTTTTCATGCTTTTTCTGTTTTAAGCCTAGGGAAATCAGCATATTGTGCTCAGTGGTAGTGGTAGGCAGAACATCAATGTGTAGTACATATTATTGCACCTAAGACTACTGGCAAGTTGTGCAAATACAAACAGAAATGGAAAAAAAGTGCAAGACCCAAATAACTGAGATTATAAACCACCCGCAATAATTTCCTGAGGCCTTTTACTACTTTGTAAAATCTGAGGCTTATTAATAATAAATTAAAAATAAAGTAATTCAAACTCTACAGAGGAACTCCGAAACAAACCAGAGACGCCCAGGTGTTGGTCAAACCCTAATGTGATTTGATAATACATACTTCCCCATCATTCCCACCTCAGCCCTGCTGAAAACCAGCCTCTCAGTCCCTCTGGCTGTGGGGCTTCCCAACACCCACACTTCCTGCTTTAGACCCCTTCTCTGCTCCTCAGCCACCTTTTACTCTGACTTCCCCAGATTCACTTTTCTGTTCCAAGTTGTCTTCCTGAGACTGAGCTAAATCCTTTACCAAAATAAAGCCTACATCTTGCTGCATTAGCATCCCTATTTCTCCTGGCCTTAAAAACACCTTGCAAAGCTACTTCCTCTTCCATGTGCTTGCCCTCTCATCTCGCATACCTGAGCTGCCCTTCAGAAGTTGATTAAATTTAAATGTAATCATAATCATATCACTTTAAAGAAGAGGCGTGAGCACTAATAAATGCTTCAAATCAGGCATAATGCTTTTTCAGATGCTTTATTCTTTTCAGACCTATATTCTAGAAACCCTTGTCCGAAAGGGCCATTTCAATTCAAAGCCCTCAACCTCCCACTCCCAAAACCTTAAAATGTTATGACTTCTGCTCTAAACCGCATAACAGTCACGGGTACCTGGATATATCAATGCTGGCTACTAACATCGCCTTATTACTTCCTATCACCTGTTACAAGCTCTTGTCTCTTCAAAGAGACAAGTCTCCAGGTCTTGGTTCTGCAGGAATTTCAAAACCCTGTACACAAGCTGCCAGTGTAGAAATTGCCAACTTGTGTTGGCAGTTCTACTCAGTCACAGAAAAGAGGCCTTTCCAGGAAGAGGAGAGCATATATTCTTCTCTTCTGGACTCACTCAGAAAATAGCAAACAAAATCTACATATGCTTTGGAAAGTAGATATCCTTTGAAGACCTGAGCTGCAGTTTCCCTTTGCAGAATATTGGAAATGTTTGTAAATTTATGTAAATTCATGGCTTAGAGTTCATCTTTGAGGTTTTGGGTTCAGACATAGTGTGAGACATAGCCTGAACCACAGCAGTTTCACCTAGTTGCCACATGAAAGCATCAATTGCAGCACTGCAACCAAAAGTCTTACAACGTTTGCCAAAACTCAGATGAACTCCTAAATAAACCTGGCCTTAACTATGAATGGTTCAGGGTTTCACTATTAATGTGGTGTCTTTGTACTACAAAAGTTGTTGCAGCCATTGCCTTTATTTTGCAGATTCAGTGTGTATATACATATGTATATATACACATACATATATATTTTTTAATATATATATATATATATAAAAAACCAGCTAAATACAAATTAAACTATGTACATTAAAAATTAAAACATGAGCCTTTATTTCGTGATGACTAGTTTTCTTTCCTTTTAGTAGGTCATGAATATTTTCTGGCAAGATATGTCACTAGCTTATAACTTCATTAAGCTGCAGTCCATACCTTACCCTTTCACTAGATCCCTGAAAAGAACTTTTGTGTGTGCCAAACAGATATCCACTTGGTCTGTGGCTCTTGAAAGGTAAATTGCCAAGTTCCAGCAAGCAAATTAAGAGGCGCAATGAGAGTTAGCTGCTGCATTCTATCAAATCCTGCTACTGAATGTGTTGAAAAGCTTGCCCAGAGCCATGGCCTCACATATTTATGGTATGAATGGGAGACACTTGGAGCTATGTATTGCCATAGTTCCCATTTCTTTTGTAATAAACTAGCTCAGCAGATGCAGCTTAGGTAAAAAGGAAATTCAAAGTCTCCTACTCAGAGACTAACCAAAACAAAGTTCTCTCTCCAGTCCTCTGTCTATGAGCCAAACTCAGAGCCAGACCTTACTTGTACTGATTAGTGTTTTATTCTGTGTGTAACCCAAGGAAACTCAAAGGGTTCCCAGATGGAATAAAGTGCTGCTTAATAGCACTGTGTAAATATCACTGCCAGAACGTGGCACAAAAAATGTTTAAAAAATCTAACTTTCCATTTCTAACACAACACAGATTAAATCATAGCACTAGTTTTCCAAGTCAGTTGCATCATTCTCTTAGTTTATAAGTTTTCGTGCTGAAGACATCACTTCTGGGTAGCTTAGCTTTTCTTTCATGACAGATGTGCAGCAATTTTTTCAGTAGCAGTACCTAATTCACATCAAATAATTCCATACTTGTGACTTAACCTGTGCCTATGTTCTACAGGCTTCAGAGTATTTAGTATCACATTTCTGATGTGATTCACCCTGCCTATTCCACCTGTGTAGTAAAGTAAAAAATTAAGATGTTCTATTGAACTTTGGTGATTGTATTTAGCCTGATGGGTGCACAATAGCTCCAAATTAAAGCAGAAGCAAAAGATGAGCCCAAGATCTACAAAACAGCAGAACCTGTAGGATCATGGATTAAACTAAAGACCTCTAACAAAGCTTGAACTTTGATCCAGCAAGGTGGTGATGAGGGAGATAACAATATACATTTTTGTGCTTGTTGATACTTTCACTCATGTACTATACCAAGATATTTCAGAAAACATCGATTACAACTTTCTACACCATTTTTTCACAATTTACATAACAGCATCTGCATCTCAAGAAAAAAAGGCTTTCTGTATTAATCAGTAAAGGCTAATAAATTTACAATTCAGCTTCCATTGAAGTCTTCAGAGAACTTCTGTTGCCTTTGTGGGGTGGTAGGTTGGCCCTTTAGCATACCTTTCATGCCTAACAGTGCATGAATCTTTTGTATTTCTAGCTTTATCTAATATTGTTGCTTAACTCAATTACATATAAAAGTGCAAAGAGTCTCCTCACTCTTCACAGCTTAACCCACCACTTGTTGTTACTTGTTTATGAGACATTTTTCTACTTTATAGTCTTTAATCTGAAATTATATCAAGTGCTGTAATAAAACTGAAAGAGATAATATCTATGGCATTTCCATTCCTCTGCTCTGGTGATAACATTATTTAACAACACTAGGAAGTTAATTAAGAAAGACCTTGCTGTCATAAATCCATGTTGCCTTCCTCATTAAATTAGGCTTTGCAATGTATTGCTGAAGTTCAGAAAACTTTTCTGGACATTCAGCAATGGATACTTCACTAAATAGTCCACAATATGTTACATACTCTTTTACAAGATGAGGATCTATTTAACACTCATGCTTTTGGGGTTTCACATGTTTAGATCAGATTAATTCTGAATCTTCCTTTCCTTTGAAATCATTAGGAAAATATTTCTGCTTCTTGGGTATTTAAGGTATTTAATCTTTTCACAGCCACGTTTGTTCTCATTTACATGTTATATTATCCCTATTCTGTGTTTCCTTGAATCCTTGATTTATGCAGTTCTCTATCCCAGCTAACAGAAGCCAGCTACTGATTGAATATACTAGTTCCTTGCCCATTATCATTCATCGTGAACATGGGGTTTTTCCTATCAATTGTAAACCCTGTCTATAGTGCAGAAAAAATGAAAATGGGCTTTATCTTTATGGTTTTGTGAACCCTGCATTCTTTCATAATGCATTTGTAAACCATTTTCTGTAAGAATTTGGTTTAGGGCAATCAAAAAAGAACCAGCTCCATGGGTTGACAGGGGTTCAAATTCAATTAAATCAGCCCTGTAGGAACTGATTCCCTGAGTGTATTGCAAAGCAGAGCACTGGGATTGTTTGGGACCAGATTTGTGAAAATCCTTATGTGGTCCTGAACTTTTCAAACATATAATCTGAGATTCTTTAGCTTATCCAATCTTGGAAAAAGAATTGTTCAGTGAGATGGCTTAACCATCAAAGACAGTTGTAACTGTACTGTGTGAGTATCACTATTTAATATTTAATGCTGTTTCCATTCCTAAATGTGTCTATATGACTCACAAATTCCTATTCCAAATTGGAAAGGCTAAGCAAAAAGATCTTGTATTAAATGATCATCTGCCTCAGTCATAGCCAGTAATTTAGGTAATCATGAAAAAACATTGTGGAAATGAATAAACGCAAAATTTGAGAGCTGTCACATACCTGGATCTGGTATCTACAATAACCCTTTGTTTGAAGTACCCTACATCAAAACCAGTGACTTTCTAGGGTCAGGAGTGGATATTTGCATCCAAATTGTGTTGATGGGGCTGATCTTTAGCATAAATAGAGATTTCTGATAAGCCTGCCAATAGGTAAAGATTCACATTTTGAAGGAGAATAGTCTGAGGCTCACCAGACATTTCCATTTTGCCAAGCCATTAAAAGGGACACAGTTCTGCCTCCTGATATCATTGAAAAGTGCACTATTTTTAGTAGTGCTGTTTATTTTCTTAACTTGCATTAAGTAAGGTGTTCTCACCCCCTGTATTTGCTCTAGGTCTTTTCTCAAGAGGTTAACAAAGCAGAACTTGACGAGACACTTCATTCTAAATAAGAGAGAGAACTATTTAGAAGCACTCTTTCTGTCTTACAGCTTAACTTTGTTCATCACTTAAGGGCCTTCTCAATATGATTTTTACTTCAGTGTTTACAGTATTTTTATTTTTGTTTGTCTTCATTACTTCTGAGACTACTTTACCATACTGATTGTTTAGTGGTTTGAAAGACTGTCTCCCTTAGCTTTGTTGCAGATTTTGGTCTTCAAGTATTGCCTTTAATTTTAGTTCTTATTGGGGTATATCTGTTTGTTCTAATATGCATTCCATATTTTCTTTTCAGTCTTTTTCTGCAATAACTGTAAGATATTACAGACAACTCTTAAATATTTGTCTGAAATATGGATTTTGTATTTCAGAAGCTTAAAGTAACATTTTGGTATGTTTACTGAAAGGTTAAGTTTCTTAAATTAGGCTTCAAATCAGATTCTAAGGAATATAATGGCAAAACTCTTACTGACTCAATGGAAATAGGATTTTATATCCAAACATCTAGACGATCACATATAATATCTAGGAGAAAAAAATTGCTGTAATACTGTTTGGTTTTATTACTACGCATTGTGCTTTATGTCTGGAGACTGACCTGAAAACCCATCGGTCCAATATCACTGTTCTTCTCTCTCCAGTATTTTCTTGTTACCTAAAATGTATTTTTAAAATCTTTTCAATCATTTAATCTTTTCCATCGCTACCAATTTTACCTCTTTTTAATCTATCAGTAAAATTTAACTCAAATTTTGAGTGTCTCTCTCTCCTGCAATTCATTCTGCCCTTCAACTGCAACAGAAATATTTTCAGTTAGCTAGCTTTAGAGTCTTCTAAATAGCGACCATAGTATTTTCCTGTAGCGCAGTTATTGCTGCATTTTCTTTTTTGTTGCTTTGTTTGTTTGGATTTTTTTTAATTCTCTGCTGCCTTAAAAAGTGCACCATGAAATTCCTACCATCCCCATCAGATATTCTTCCATTTTCTTCATAGATTCTTTTCTCCATTCATTATGTCAGACCATCCCAGTATTATCCTACTTTCAGGGAACTCACTGCCTGAAAATTCAGAATTGAAAGACCAGAGCCAAAGTGTCTGTTTATTCTTATGTGTCAAAACCCCTGAAATGTTTGATAGCTTTGCAAGAAATTGGGACAACAGTAATATATTAATGTTTTCATCAAAAACTGCAGTTCTTCTTCACAGAAAATAGAGCCAAATTGTACTTGATGTGTGATAATGCTTATTGTCACCCTTCTTGTCCATGTGAATAGTCACCATTTTCAAAATCACTGTACAGTCTGCTTACCGTCCTTTTAATTTACTTGAAGGAAAATTTTCAGGGGAAATATTTTGTATAAGAGATTACAAATTGTTCTTCTTCTTACAGCACCAAAGAATATGGTTTTCTGTCATTGTTCTGTTTCCATTGCAAAGATGGGAATTTTTTCTACCACAACACTGCATATTATTTTATTAATCATCTTTCTTCCCTTCCTTAGAAATTCTATTTTTTTCCTGTAAATGTGCTTCTCAAGCTTTCATTTTGCAAACCACACATCTGGTCATCTCTCTTTTTTGTCGTGTCTAAAAGCAGCCATATGTCATCAGCAACCCTCTCATGTATATTGAACTTCCTTAGCACATCAGCTTGTCTCTTTGAATGTGTTACCTGATGTCTTTAAAGTAGCAAAACACAGAAAAGTGGGTCCTCCTAGTCTTTTGTTCATCAGACAAGTAAGAGTGAGGAATATGGTAGAGACAGGGTGCTTATGCCGTTGTTCCATATCTATTCTAGCTTTGCTGTTTAATTTCTCCTTGACTTAGTTCAACTAGCAGAATATGGCTTAAATCAGCTCCAGACTATCCAGCAGTTAAGTATGGCTGTCCTTTATGGATTGGGAGGAATCAGGGCTACCGAGTGCTGGTGCATTTTTTATTAGATCTTCTACAACAACTCTGATTCTTCAGCTGTCTGTCCAGGTGCTTTATTAGATGCTCACTGTTTTTAACATGAGTGGTCTTCTCTGGGAATTAACAGAGATATATCAACAGTCTTTCTGCTCAGGAAGGCAGCATAAGTGCTTGAGAACCATTACAATGTGTCTGGCAGCATGTATGTAAATAACAGAGAGGAATAATGATACTAAGAGATCTAGATCAAACAGGTAAGCTTTAATTAAAGTTTGAAAAGCTTTTGGTAAGGAGATACATACAATCTTTTCTAAAAGCATGCTTAGTAATCTTGGTTCTGTGTTACTGTATGTGAAGGTCCCTCTTCTTCACCATTTAGAGTGGCATTACATAGTTAAGACATTAAAAATGTTTTAATGTGATGAGATGGGTGATATCTTAGGTAACTAGGACCATGATTTAAATGTAACCCTACCAATGCATAGTCTGTCAAGGGAATGGGCTCATAGAACTTTCTGTTGCTGTTGAATGTTGAAAATTCTGGAATGCAAGTGCTTCCTCTGCTTCCTAAAGGAGTTGCAGTCTTGCAGATAATCAGAAGTGCACCCATTTTGGAGCTCAGTTCATTGTCTGAAGCATGCATGGCTTGACCATCCACAGATAGAGGACCAAGTGTCTTGTGGCACTGCTATTTGACCATCCAGTAGCACTGAGGAGTTCATGAGATACCCATGGTTACCTTGGCAATAAAGTGATGAGATAGTCTCAGTAGAATGGGAATTTTTAGAGGGGGTGAGATTTTCTTTTTTTATGACTGTTAACTCATTTGTTACTGAGATTAACATTTAAACAGACAATTAAGGAATGCTTTTAATAGGCTGGGAAAAGTTGAAGGATGTCAGTGTATTCTTTAATCCTGCCTTTTGAAATAATCCCTAGCATTTTGTACTCATTATGCTTTTTAAGGGTGAATAATTTAGATTCTCCTTATTAGAAACTCCCCTCTATGTTCCTTCCTCTGAATATAGCTTTCTAAATAAGAAAATAAACTAATCTTATATGAAATTCTATAACCTATACCTCTGTCTGAGTAAAATTAATACCTACATATATAAAAACTCCCAAGTCTAGTACCAAATCCAACTATGCTGGGCATAAGTGTAATTTAATTTATTGGAAGCAAATTGACTACTCTACACTGAAAAAAAACCACTTTAAATTACACAGGACAATGCTGAAAAGCCATCATTAAACATCTTGAAACCTTGCCTTCACATTTGCGATGCATTTGGCAGGGTTTGGGTCATGAAATCCCAACCCTTGGATGTTCAGAGCAAAAGGAGCCCTGTGCTACCCTTCTTTAGTACACACCTGTGCATTTAAGGCTATGATGACACTCACCTGCAAGAGATTTGCAAAGCAGGTAAAGCTGTTAATTCATCTCAGGATGTTATGTGATGATGAAGTGACTGATCATCCTTGCAACCATATTAGAACATGTATTCCTACCGGAAAGTTTAGCCACTGCAGGGATGACTGGACTAACATCTCCTGGCAGCCAGCAGTGTATAGACTAAACTATACCTTTTAGTAAGATAATATGGAAACTGACAACAAATTATTGCTTGTGGTCTTTTTCCAGTTTTCAAGTGCAAACATACCAAAGTTTATTTTAAATCTGAGCCAGTCAGACATTTAGTAATATAGATCAAAGCAGAAATGAAGGCCTCCCATGCTTATTATTTCAATATGATGTCTGTTCTAATAAAGTGTAAGAATGTCTGTGACAGACTAACTAGTAGGAATTTTCCGGTTCTGTAGTTTAGCCTTAAATATATACATGTATTTGTAAATTAATCAGAAACACATTGTCGTGGTTTCAGTTCCTCGGAAAGCTGATTGTTTTCAATCCTTTCTTTAATCTTAGAAATATGGTGGCAGTCTGCCAGCACACTTTCAGATAAACAGTCCACTTCACATTTAAAAGCCGTAGAATCACTGATGTTGAAGGGGGGGAAAAATCAACAGAAA
>VZTH01007945.1:227510-235010 GCA_013397815.1 Aleadryas rufinucha | reverse complement strand
CTCCATGGAATGACACACAAATAACTAAGCAAATATGATCCATTGTGGTCAGCATAGTGAATTGTAAAAGTAATGATACTGACACACAAAATGTTATTGGTTACTCTAATAAGAATTTCTACTAGCAATTCTAGCACCAAGTACTGACTTAGCTCCACTTCTACATGAATGATGGTAGCCCTCACCCTACCCTCCTTCTCCCAGTGTCTCAGGGTTATGGAGAACTCCATGTTACTTTGAATCCTTATCTTTATCAACAATAGTTTAGGATTTTATACCAAGGCAATATTACTCAGGAGGAATTCAGTGAATATCACATTTGTAGCCTTGTTATTTTATACTCTTTTAGAAAATGGAGGCTAAAGGGGTTCAAAGGCTTCTACATTACATTTTGAATAGCCCAGCACCTTTGTTCTAAAAATAAATACACGATTTAAAAATAAATAATTAAGTGGGTTCAAACCAGAAGCTTACATTGCTTTTGACGATATGCACATTTGATCAGCTGTTGAAAGAGCTGCAGTTCAGCTGGGCTGAGCTAAGATTTAGTGACAGGGGCACCCAGGGATCAGACTCAAAGGCAAAAACTTAGCCTTTTCCTTAGTGAACAAGAAATGGGTATCAGACTAGTTGACATGGATAGATAATACCTAGTACCGAAAGGTTTGGATACTTTCCAGCAGGGTGGAAGACTGGTATGGCCAATCTTTAGGCCAAGATTAAATGAAGAACACTAAGAAAAATTGTTAAGCTCATCCTTACTTGGCAAATCATGTCAGTTTATGCTTATCTTTAACTTGTGATTATTGAAGATAATAAAATTTGTGTGTGCACCTAAAATTAAGCAACAACTTTACTGTTTTGTTGTAAGGTCATCCATAATATGCTGGGGAGAAAGTAGTCTGGCCTGCCATGGCCAGGAGCGGCTGTTTTTATATAAGGCTGCATGACAAGGTAAAAAACAGGCAAAATTTTTGAAGAAGATTTCCTCATCCTCACTTCCCACTCCATATCCTCCCACCTTCCTAAATTACCCTCTTTACATCTCAATTGATGGAAAGACAAAGAAACCACTGTAAATGAGCAGAGCTGCAAAGTGAGGCAAAAATTGCAAGGGGCAAGGCTGATAAAAACAAGTCTAGTCCAGTCTGAATGTATGAGGCAAAATCAGCAGAAGGAAGCTAAAAATGTACATTGACAATGAAGGACAAAGAGTATTATAAGCATTATTGCTGCAGTCTGTTAAAGCATTTGCAGCAGAAAAAAGATATAAGAAAAATTGACAAGTAGAATAAATTGACTAGAAAGGATAAAAAAATAGCAAAATTATTAATTTTTTTCATAATTATTTTAAACAATGGGGCACATGCTCTAGTATTCTGAGAGTTAAGCACTTTCTTTCTCATTGTTTTGAATGAAGCTCAAGCATATGATTGAAAGTCTTTGCTAGATAAAAGTATTTTTTCTGAAATCAGGCTGGAGAGCTACATGAACAGGAATCACGTTTCCAGACATAGGTCCAGGTCCATGTGTATGTGTGATGCTGTATTTGAAAATACTGTGTGCACACATCACAGAGAGAATACTTAATGTGCTTGAAGCTGGCACCATGTTTGAGCACCCTGTTAGATTGTGGTGTGAGTGAGAAGGTAAAAGCTGTAAAGGAAAAAGAAAGTACTTGTGAAAGATTTAGGCATTTCTCCAGATTGCTAGTGTACTGTGCAGTACTTACTATTAATGCTGTAACTTGTTGTATAGACACTTAAGAAAAGAATTCTGCTCACATATCTGATACGACTTTGAAATTCAGACTTTGCCATTTCCAGGTCCAAGTAACATTTTAAAAAGAATAACTGGTTTTAATGAGAAGGGATAGAATTATATTTCTTTTTCTGAGAGGAGATAGAAGATAGACAGCAGAAGATAGATAGGAGGGGACTCTGACAGCAGGTAAGAAGCCCTACGCTAGGTTTTTAGAGAACTGAAATCTAAGCTTTAGAAAAAACTCCTGATTTAAAAATTAACTTTTCACTAGCTGATTCATGGATTCATTTATTTTTAGTAAATATAGTGAGAATATGTTTGGGTTTAGTAAATTAACATGCCAAAGGAATACCTATTTTGGAGACACAAAATATTAACTTATGGAGGTAATGCTATAAGGATTAAATGCCATACTTGACTAGTGCCATGGTCCTATAGAAAATAATGAGAAACTGAGGAAAACATTAGAAGCATGCATTTTAAGTTTTTTTCCTAAGTTAAACTTATTTAAATTGAAAAGACTCAGCTATCTTTTTTACTTTGACCTTTCCCTGTGTTTCTGTAAAGTCAATATCTGCACAATCTTTTAGACATATACATGTTCAGCTTTTTAATTATTTTTAATTTCCATTTGTTTATAGGCTTTATATCATTATTCACTTAGTCCAGATATATATGACAAATCCAGATAAAGAAGGTGCTCATGACTTTCTTGGTCTTACACTTCCATTTGGAAGCAAGTTTAACTGAATATTAAAAACTTAGGAGGATTATCCAAATGGTATCTGTAGATCAGTTGTTTTCAACCTGTAGTCTGCCATCTGGGAATCTCTGGATTATTCCTGAGTGGTCTGTAAAAATTGAGGAATGTCCCAGCTGACTCAGTTGCTTAAATTCACTACACATCTTCAATGGAAACATTTTACAACTTTGAAAATCAGAAAGGTTGCAAACCCTTTTTTAGACATTAACTTACCACTTGCTTGGGATATTATTGATCTTTTCCAAAAAGCAACTGATAACTACGAAGGTTTTTCTTACATTAAGCAGCAGATGGTTTATTCTGGATAGTTTCTGACTGGAAAACATTAAAATGTTTTCTCAGAATATTTTCACTGAATTTTCCCTAGAATTCCTTTATATTTTCACATTTCTAGGGAAATGTTTTTCAGTATATGGAAACTAGAACTTGGAAAGGGCCTTGCTTCAACAAATCTACAGAAGACATGTAACAAAGAAAGCCTTGGGTCCATAGATTAAATTGTTCTCTGCAGAAAATTATTAAAATGTGCAATGGAAAATTAAGAGTCCACAAGTTAAAAATTGTTTATTTCTGATGGACATTTCTCAAACAGTATTACTTCTCAATTTTACTATGTAAATGGGGAAAGAATCAACCTCACATGTTTCATGACGAAGCCCCAACAGGAGTTAGATCAGTCACCAAAACCCAGAATTAAACCTTAAGACAGGGTGGAGTCCTGCTGATTTTGGGGAAAAGTACCAAAGCCAAAACCAAAGCCCAGACTTCAGCCCTTGGGCAGATTCTTGAGGAGATGCCATTTTTTGGTAGACTTTCAGTTGCAGCAACTATTTTCTTTTAATTATGTGTCTTGTAATTCTGTGTAAATGCTGCAGGGTTTAGCTTATGAAAGGTTCACGAACTGAACCATGTGGTTTGATTTGTAGCAATTGGTAACAAAATTCCACCTGAAGTTATACGTAGGTGTCACTCTTTGATGAAAGATAAGCTTCTAGGGAGAGTATCATCCCTTCTCATACAGAGGGAGAATGTGTTGTCCCAACTTTCATCAAGTCAAGAAACCCTTCCCTTTCTGGGGAAGTTAAGGGGACCAGTAACTTGCATGAGAAATCTCAGTTGCTATTGCAACATCAAATGATATTTGCAGAAGCTACCATACAGGTATAGCAGATAGCAGAAAACAGACAGGTAACAGACACTGTACAGGCATTGTGAAAAGTGCTATAATGAAGTGAGAAGTGATCTGGGAGTCACTGCACTTTCTGTCATATCTCAACTTTGATACATCCCTTTAAGAAAATATTTATCACAAAAACCCAGAAAGGATAGGTCTATTCTCACTGGCAGAGAAAAAAAAATGGTAGGTGCCTCTGAGATGAACCTACTCTTTTGAGTGAGTGCCTCTGTCTCAAGGAATCATTAGACATGTCTCTTGCTTGAGAGCTTGGAGGGACTCATTGAAAGAAGAAGAGGCTATAAACTCGGGAGGAAAATAAAGCTAAAGACATGGATTTAGCCTTGATCTACTTCTGTTCGTAGAAAAGATGACTACTTATCTAATTGTATGTAGGAACACTGAGGAATAGCTAAGGATACTAACATTTTCTATATATTTTTAACAATGCAAAAGATGAACACTACTTCTTTGTTGCAAATCTAGGAAATCAAGAGTAAACTGGGAATTGAGTAACATAATTCTGCCTGAAACAGTAGTAAACATATGGAATAATTGGCCAGTGAAGCAAGTAATCTAAATGAGTTTAAGAGACAGCTGGACATTTTTATCTCAGGATAGAAAGGACTGAAGGATATAGTGATAAACCAGGGAGTTGAGGATGAAATATACTGAAAGAAAAGGCTTGATGAACCAAAGGATCCTTTCTCTAGTCAGCAATTCCTTATGTTTATAAATTTAATACAAAAAGCTGCTGTGTGAAATGCTATTTCTACATAGTGTCACCATGTCTGAAGAAGAAACATTTTGTTTCAGATGAATTTTACTGATGCAGCCTCCACTGCCAGTAATAGATCTGCTTGATCCACCCACTTAAGACAAGCTCAACTGCCCCCACTCTCTCCAAAAATTGAATTATTTACACTGTACTTTATTGCTTCAACTTTCAAATTACTTCATGTAGTAGTGCCTTACAATCCTTTTCTTAGCAAATCTGTGGCTAGTGAAAGTGTCATGCAGAGTTGTGTATTTCCAGTCCAGCTAGCCTGCAGGGAAAATTTCCTTTATTAGTGTTTTGTCTTCCAACCATGACATTTCGGATGAGCCATCAAAAATATCATTGTTAAAGATATTAACAAATATAACCAAGTTCATTCCAAGTAATGTGTCTAGCTAGTTCTCTCTAACTAGCTCTGATGAGCTCATAGTCTTCCTCCCAGTCATCACAATCACACCATAATTTCTTTCAGAAAATAGAAAATAAAAACCAAAAGACAGAAACAAGCATAAAATATTGAAAAATTGAAACAACAAATTTTAGTACTAAATTTTGTATCCAGGCTCAAAGTTCACTTTCAATGCAAGTCCTATATGTGGTTACCTAACTACCCAACTGCTTCACAAATCAGACATTTGGATGTATAATTGGCAAGGTTTATGACTGCAATTAAATTGTAGTTTAAACTGATTGAAGATACAAAATTGCATCTCTAGAAAAGGAGGCCAGGCTGAGGCCCTTTCAAAAGTCATGTTCTTCAGGTTGAACCAGAAAGATTGTACAGTATGTTGAATGAATTTCAAAAAGACTTGATTTTCCATTAACTTGCAGTTTTGCTTTTGCTGGTGAAACATCACTGGCTTTGGCACAGTTTTCCTGATTGATACTGGTGCAAGTTAAAAAAAAAAATCTCTGTGTTTGGAATTAGGGGTGTGGGAGGAAGCTGGATGTATCAGCACTGGGTATGCAACTGCACCACTTGTGTTTGGAAAGAGAGGTAGCATTGCCAGCTTCCTGTGTTTAGAAGTGTTGGGATTGATTGTTGAAATGCCTATTCTGACACTAAAATTGCAATTTCTCTGTCCCCTGCTGTGCCCGATAAGCATTTCTAGAAAGAGTAACCCTTGTTCAAAATAATGCTGCTTCCAGAAACACTGCAAATAACAACCAGAGTCTTTTAAAAGTCAACAAAGCAGGGAGGAAAGGGGAAAGGAAAGGACTGCCAGCTCAAGGAGAGATTTAATAGAAACCCCCTTAAGTTCAACTGTATTAGCTCCTTTGTGTCTCATCATTTTACTGTATGAAGGAAGTAGGAAATAAGGATCTCCTCTGTATTATCACAGGATATGTATTTATTTGAAGTGTTGTCATATCTAATTCATATTCCTGATTGCATTTAATGAAGAACAATAAAGGAATGTACCAAGTTGTGTAATTCAAATAAACTCACACAAAAATAGGCAGGTAGCCAGATTCACTGGGGAGGGGGAGAAATGTGGTCATCCCCAGCATATACACTGCAGCCCCTGTTCAGAAATCACCAATTATTTCATTGCCCTATTCAGATATACAACAAAGCTTTCCATTCCTCTTGATAATTGGGATTTTCATTATCCTTCTCCCACCCATCAGGAGAGAGGATAATAAATCCCACTGTCTAAAAAACATGCACTGGGCACAGGTTTCTCTTTCTGCACTTCTGTGCAGAAGTACTTATAATAGAGACCATATTTGCTCACTTTTCTGTTTGGCAGGTTTTTTCCTTTATGTGAAACCAAACCTACAGAAACCATTCCGTAATCAGGAAATATACTGTTATCACACTATATTTTCCATCAGACTTCAACTGCTGGCAACATCTCCCCTCCCCCACGTTAGTTTTCTTTTCTGCACCTAGATTAATTTAAAAGGTTCCCTTTCTCTTGGGCTAGCACTGCAGGCAAGGACTCGCCAGAGACTTGTTCCCTAATGACAGCAATAAGTCTCACTGGGCTTGCTTGAGAAGACGTTTGCCAAGCCTTTACTGCTCACCCAAAAGAAACTGCCTAAAAGTTGCTAATATTTTACTATTTATATTTAAAGGTTTGTTTGTGTTAGCTGAGACAGTGCCAAGTTGCAGGGTAGGTAGGGAAAGGAGGGAGAACTCTAGAATACAGCCACAGGGCTTCATTGCTGCCTCACTGTTCTTGGGGGAATTTTTCCTTGGAGATTTCCAGGAAAGAACTAGTTGAGGCAACTCCTGGAAGACAAGGAATTTGTTTCTGATTATGACATAGTCTGACCATGTGAATCTGTTCAAGTGTTTAAGTCTCTAACACACAATAAAGGTGAATTTACTTCCTCTCGTACATATTTTTTTTTTTTTAAACTCCTGAGGCACCTCTTCTGGGTCATTTTTTCTAGATAGTTGGTGATGCTGGTCTCCTCAGCTCTCTCAGCCCAAACAGGTCCCTTGTCAACTGAGAACAGCCTCTTCATCTATGTCCCCTCCGTTGGTCCCAGCCTGAAACACAACAAAGGGAGGAAATTTAGGGACATAGCACTGGGCCTGGACCTTTCACTGGAGAATTTCCAAAAGGTTAAGCTTTTTCACTTCTCCCAGCATGATGTATTCTAATAGCTCTCCTTGACTCATCCTTGAGATTAGAAACATGTAAGTCACTGCTCTGAGAGGTAATTCCTCTTTAATTCAGTTCTTCCCTCTGCAAGGGAAAGGGTCTAGTAATACTTACGTGACACCTCACACTGCAGTGAAATCATATTGTTAATACAAATAGTTCACAGTTCATAAATGAAAATATTAGTTTTTGAGATTTATTTTAGTTGTATTTTCTGCAGTTTCACAGGGTTTGGAGAGCTTTGGAAATAGAAAAATGTCAGAATGAGAGAGTTTGCATGGCAGGAGAGAGGATTTCCTAGTCACAGACCAAGTTCTTTTCCAGGAGATATCTTAGATTACCAGCAAAGAGAGAAACATATCTTCTTTCCAGTGTGAACAATCCAGATTTCCTCCAATTAAAA
>VZTH01007945.1:208836-227474 GCA_013397815.1 Aleadryas rufinucha | reverse complement strand
AAAAAAAAAAAAAAATAGAAACCTACCAGCAGAGAAAACAGAAAAAGCAGTGCTTTAAAATTTCTATTTCAGAACATTTTTGCTGCGCTTGCTTCAAGTTCCATTTCCTACTTCATTGTTTTATTGTGATTGTAGTAGAAAACATATTCCCTTCTTTGTATGTGACTCATAATCATTGTTGCTGACTATTCATTTAGTTCAGACTTGCTGCTGTGTCCCAGTCCTTGTCTGAGACCTGCTTTGTTCTAGTATTTGATCGGGAACATGAGCAGGCTTATTCCTCTTTTTCTGCCTCACAAGGTAAACAAGGGAAAGATATTTCCCACATTTTCCATGTGTTTCCAGACATATCTTATCTTTTATGTTTGTCACTACAAGCTAATGTTTCAATCTGTTTAAAGTCGACCTCTCAAGTTGTGAACTTCCTTGAAAAACACTGATAAGCAAAGAAACTTTAACAGCTATTAGTGAGCGAGTGGTGGTGCCATGAGTTAGCATTAGCTTTTTATCTCAAGAAAGCAGAATGCAAATGTGGTAAAAGTTCCCACGTGAAGACATAAATATATTGATAAATCATCATAGTGGCTTCAGCACAGTATTTATGAGAGGAAGTGGCCTGTATTTCAAAAAGAGCATTGTTCCAAGGTGCTTGCCAAAAGATGTGGTTTCTCTCTCAAGTCAGTGAAGGGAGGTGTGCTGCTGAAGAGCAGCATCAGCCACCATGGCATTGTAAAATGCTTTTCACCATTCTGAAATCCCATGAGGACCCTGACCTACTGAGAGCAGCCCTGCAGAGAAGGATACAGGAGTACTGGTGGATCAGAGGCTGAACATGAGCCAGCATTGTGAACTCACAGACCAGAAAGTCAAGTGTAGCCTGGGCTGCATCAAAAGTGTGACCAGAAGCTTGGGGGTACTGATCCTCCCCCTCAGCTTGTCCCTCGAGAGATTCCCCCCCAGAGTACTGTGTCCAGCCCTGGGGCCCTCAGCAAAAGCAGGACATAGATGAGCTTAAGCAGGTCCAGAGGAGAACCACAGAGATAATCAGGGGGCTGGAACACCCCTCCTATGAAGGCAGTCTGAGAGAGTTGGGGTTGTTCAGCCTGGAGAAGAGAAGGCTCTGGGGAGACCTTGCAACACCTTCTAGTATCTAAGGAGGACCAAAAAGGTAGGTGAGGAGGAAGTCTATCAGTGTGTGCAGTGATAGGACGAGAGGCAACGTTTGTCATGGTTTAACTTCAGCCCTATCTCAGCCCCACTCAGCTGCTCACTCATTCCCCCCTGCCAGTGGGATGGGGGAGAGAACTGGAAAAGTGAGAACACCTGTGGGTTGAGATAAAGACAGCTTAATAGGTAAAGCAAAAGCTTCACACAGGAAAACAAGGAATTAATTCACCACTTCCCATGGACAGGAAGGTGTTCAGCCATTCCCGGGACAGCAGGGCTCTATCACGTGTAACAGTGGCTTGGAAAGACAAAGAGCATCATTCTGAACAGCATCCCTCCCCCCGTTCCTCCTTCTTCCCACCACTGTATATGCAGAGCATGATGCCATACGGTGTGGGATATCCCTTTGGTCAGTTGGGGTCAGCTGTCCTGGCTGTTTCCCCTCCCAACCTCTTGTGCATCCCCAAGCCCCTCACGGGTGGGGTGGAGTGAGAAGCAGAAATGGCCTTGACTCTGTGTAAGCACTGCACTGCAGTACTGAAAACACTCCCATGTTATCAATGCTGTTTCCAGCAAAAATCCAAAACACAGCCCCCTACTAACTACTGTGAAGAACATTAACTCTATCCCAGACAAAACTAGCACATGGTTTTAAACTGAAAGAAGATAGGTTTGGATTAGATACTAGGAAGAAATTCTTTACTGTGAGGGTGGTGAAACATTAGAACAAATTGTCCAGAGAAGTTGTGGATGCTGCATCCCTGGAAGTGTTCAAGGCCAGGTTGGATGGGGCTTTGAGCAACCTGGTCTAGTGAAAGGTATTCCTGCCCATTCCAGGTGTCCCTGGGGGTGGAACTAGATGATGTTTGAGGTCCCTTTCAACCCAAACCATGCTATGATTCAATAGGTGAGATTTATGCTGTGAATGACAGAGGACTAAACCCTGCTGCAGTTCCACCTCCCTCTCTTAATATGTACTAGCAATTTGACCAAGCAGGGTCAGTTGTTTCCCAGTATTTTTTCAATTTTGCCCAGGAGTTTTTAAAGAATGGAAACAGTTAGAGATACAGTGAAGAAATCTCTTCTTAATATGGAGTTAATTCAGACAGGGTTGGTGTTTTTTGCTTTTCTATTAATTTGTTGATTACTCAGTGAGTGTTTTACGTAAATAAATCTGAGCCCGGGGCTGCTTGCAAAATCAGTTTCCCACATGCATCATTATTCACTTTTTCTATTTTTCCATTGGTTGCCTAAGCCATATGGCATGATTTTTGATCACTGTCTCCATGAAAGTAGCTGTACAATAGTTTTACTAACAAAAGGAAGGATGTTCTCAAGTTTTCTTTCTCTCATGGACAGTGCAGGAACAACTTACTGAATTAGGAATAGGCAAGTTGGCAAAAACAGGAAACTTGCTTTTTATTTTTTTCCCTGGTTCTCTTACAGCAGGTCTTTCCCTGAAATATCACTATTAGAAAGTATAGTAGAAAAATGAGATACGGGCTAAGATGAAATTTTTAAAATTCCATCTTATCTGGAGAACAGTAACTCCATATGCACATGGGTCTATATTAAGGAACAGCAGAACAATCAGAAATTAGTGGAATACCTAGATCCTAGTACATGAGTCTATGGAAGAGCAAGAGAGGGAACCAGTCCTGTGACGAAGTAACAAGTCAGAAGGCTGAAGGAGAGATATTCTTGCATCAACATTATGATTATCCCAGAACCCTGTCAGGGCAAAGCAGCTCTTATTCTAGCTGAACTCTCTGTGCAGCATGAGCACGAAGCATCACAGTTGCATTTCTACCTGTTCCTTGTGGAGCTCAGCCCTCTAACTGCAAAGCCTATGTGACTGTGGATTCAACAGTGCTTTTTATCTTTTCTCACATTCAACAGTTTTCTATTATTTGTGACAGGTTCTCAGTGTTATTTTCACAAACACTGAGCAACTATTTTATGGGGACATTTGTTCATTCCTTGCTGGCAAAGTTGCAGTTAGGGACTCCTTCAGCCTCCTGACTGGCTGGGAGAGGAGAGGAAGGACAGTACAAGAAATTTTAACTTCTCACCTTTTTTTAAAGCAGTGCGATATTTGTACTTGTCTTCATATATTATCAATGTGTTAATGAGCCAGTCAGCACTGGAACAAGGTAGGGAGCTACAAGAATATAGTTCTGATAGATAGTTTATGCCAGTCCTAATCCAACAAGGGGAAAGTCCTAACATAAGCAGTTCTAGGATAGCTGCTGCCTACCCTGCCTCTGCTGGGACTGCTGGAGCATAGTGCTTGGTGCAAAGGTATGAGTCTGACAGCACAAATGTTCAAAGTAAGGCAGGAAGACAATAGTAAAGACTCCTCCCACTTGCTCCATCTGAAAAACCACTATTCTATTGCTAAGTGGATGACCTTGGAAAGAATTTATCAACAAACATTCATGGAGAAAAATTAAATTGTTCAAATGCTCATGAGAAAAATGAATGAGCCAGGGTTCAAAGTAATAGACTGATCAGACTCACCTTCCTCCAAGAAATATAACACACGCCTTCATCCTCAGTTAGGATTCTTATTGCAGACTGGGAAGTTAAAGGGGTATGTGTTTGATTGAAACTTTGTATTTTATAAAAATGTGTTATTATTTTATTTTAAAATGTTTAAGACCATATGCTTTAATTAAAATTTCTTTAAAATATAAGTAAACATCACAATTTGTAAAGAAGCTGGAAAACTTGTTTCAAAAGGCTAGCTTTTGGAACCTGAAAAAACATTTTCCATTAGCTAAAATAAATAAGATCCATATTGTTTTCTAGACAGATGATGGTTAAGTATTTAGATCCCATTCCTGCAGGGTATTTGTGCATTCTCTTACAGATTAACAGCAGAACGAAACCCAGACTGTTTTGGATCTGGCCCTTCTTCAGGTGTATAAAGGAAAGCAGTAAAAAAAGAAAAATCAGTTGAAAATTGCTGACCAAAAATCATCAACAACTCTGACCTTGCTGTCCCTAACAAGGCTGGTAGAGACTGGCTGCATCTCAAAAATAATCAATGTCTAATATGATGCTGACCCTGTTGGGTCTTTTACATTTTGGCATGAAAAGGAAATAACAGAATGTCTCCACAGGCTACTCATTTATAATAAATACTGATTGGCTATACTGGTAATTTTATGTGATAAAGATATTAAATTGTGTCAATAAACCAGGAACAAGGGATGTGTAAAATAATTAACACTAAAGGGCATGTAATAAGTTACTTATTAAAATCCATAGACGGATTATGTGACCCTGCGATTACAAAGCTGTGGAGCACATGACTTGGTATACATCTTTTGGTCCAAACACCTCATTGCACTCTGTCAGATTACTGGCTCCTGACACTAAATAAAATTCGGGTATGATTTATGGAGTGGCCTTTTGACAGGAGCTGGAATCAGAAGTGGTTTAGGCTTTGCCAATATTCAGCACTGTTTTCATTAGCTACTGATATAATGCAGGTATTACATTTAGTCAACCGAATTACGTGTAGTTCTCCAAGACTCTCCCTCACTCCCTGTAGTCATTGTTCTACTCATAATAACATTTTCCTATCAATTTGCCACAAGAGGAAGACTGAAGTTCACTAAATTACATCCATGTGCATTTGTGCAGTAGACAAAGTGATACCAATTAAAAGAAACGAAACAACAAACCCAACTTGATTCTATTTTTAAATTGTTCATGGAGAACAGGGAAACTGGCTCACAGAGGAGGCCACCCCTGAATTTCAAGCAATGGAAGATTCATTTTCCTTAATTAGTAAAACAGCATCGGTCTAGAAAAGAATAAAACAAAGAGAGAGATGCTAAATAATATGTCAAAAATGACACCTGGCCTCCCCTATGACTGATTAGTTTGAGAGGTTTGCTATGTGAGGTGAAAGCATCATTTTGCACTTCTTTCTCCCTGCTCCCAGTATAATTCTATTTTTTTTAGACAGCCTGAAAATGGTGTTTTTACACACAGACAGCAAAAGAACCCCAGGTCTGACAGCTGAAGTGAAGCTATCTCAGTGGTTTAGCAGTACTGCCACACAGAAGACTTGAATTTGGGAGTGGCCTGGGGGCACTCTCTTTATGAGCCTTTGATGCTCTGATGTGTCACAGAGGTGAAGCGCTTTGACTTCAGGCAGCAGCGTTGCTGATGGCTCCTAACTCTGTAAGCACCTCCTGATGACTGAATTATGACGCAGCACTTGCATGGCATGGCTGGAGATTGCTTAGTTCTGTCCTGGCTGGGGAATGAATGAAGTTAATAGGTGTTTCATGTACTATGTGCTGGTACACAAAATCCTTCCCAAATTAATCTGGCTGTGTGTCAGAAGAGCTATTTACAGAGCTTCTGCAGCAACAACTAGGCTTCATGCTACCTGTAATGCAGAATGACTTCCTGGGGCCATCTCCAAACTCTTTCTGCTTACAGCCTGTGATTATTCCTCTGAGTTTCAGTGAGTTATTAATTTTGTTTTCAGCAGTTACTGGCTGTTGTGACTTTCATGCCAACAAGCATTCAGCTGAGGACAAGAAATTGCTAGCATACAGTTTGATCTGGAGATGTGGCACCCATGCCATCTTCTTGTTTCTGAGACATCAAAATACCTCAAGTGTGCTGACTTTTGAGCAGGTCTTCAGATCCTTATTTCTATGGATATTCCTTTTTTCTTTGCTTGCTGCTGTCTCCATATTATTGGCTGGTTTTATGCTGGAAGTCTATACTCTTTATATATATATCTTCTCACCAGGTTAAGGTAGTTCCAATGTGAATGAATCTTCGGGAGTCCCCCTTACCCTGGTACTGGCAGGTTGTTCTGGATGATGGTTTGTAGTTAAGTCAGTTTAGCTCTGTCACAACTCTTTTCAGATACTGTGTACGAGCTGGGAGTGATTGTTACCTTGCTATTGCTCTATGTGTTATTGCTGGGGTGGCACCTATGCATTCTGGCTGTAAGTCCCTGGCTTCTTTGGTCTTTGCAGCCTTTCCTGTTTAGCTGTTGTTTCTCTTAAGTGATCTGTTGCCTGTCTGTTGTCCTTCTGGATAGCAGCAGGCTAGTCCCCAGGGAAATGATTCTGACTTCTCTCTCTTGTGCTAGGCTCACATTTAGTTCCAGAAACAGCTTACTGTGGTGGTTCAATGCTGCAAAATGGGGATTAGCTGTTACCTTTCCTACCTTTGCCATGTTTCTTCTGCCTTTCTCTGCAAATTGTTGACATGGAGGATAGAATGCTTGTCAATTTTTTATTCACTTATGAGAAGAAGCTCCCAGTTTCACACTGTGTTGTTAAAATTATGCTGCTCTACATTAAGCTCAACATCGTAGCTCGCATAATACCTTGCAAAAGGTGACCTAAGCTTTTGGTCAATTTTCTTGGTTCTCATCCACTCTTATTCAAGCTGATATTAAGCAGCTAAGTGAGCACTTAAATTAAGAGTATTGTTTCTCTATTCTAATCAACACAGATGGAGAAGAGTACTTCACTGGGCAGTTTGGATCACAGGTTAACCTGCTCTAGGAAAGTACCAAGTTTTCTTTCCTGCTGGTAGGAGTGACTCTCCAATGTTTGACATTTTGGAGGATGAACTTGGGCCCAATTCTGCTTACCCCAAATCAGAGCAATTATGCCCCATCTCTGTTTAATTTTTATCCTCAAGGGTTCAGTCCAAAACAAGCTTTGGGGTAGGAGCTCATGAGACCATAGAATCCTTTGTCAAAGCACCTCACGTTGTTCCATGCACATTGTTCACTTGTCTTTTACACTTGATGCCTGGTTAGACAGTACATTCCTCAATATCTCTTGTATTTGTCCCCCAAGAAGTGGTATATGCCAACATATTTTGCTGTATAATGAGCTCAGACTAGCAGTCACTTACTGAGGTGTAGCTGATGAGTGCTCTCTTATTGAGGAATAGTAAATCATTTGCTTATGATTGTCTACCCATATCCTGAATAGAAATAGTATCAAGATCAGAAAAACTCCTCCTTAGCACAGTCAGGAGAAATCTTGGCCCTTGTGGAATCTGAAGACTCAAACTAATAAAAAACTGAGAAATTCTTTTACTTTTTACTTCATCCATCACTTCCTGGCTACATTTGTATTCCAGACACTACAGGTGACAATGCCAGCAAAGCAGGCTCAATCTCTCTTTTTTTTCTCTGTCTTAGGAGAGCCACACAGCAGGTTTTATGGGCACACAACCCACCATGAAGAAAAGTATAATATGCACTTCTATCTTGACAGCCACTCTGTGGTAATTACTTATATGTGTGTTCTCTCTTATGATAAATGCAGATTTCTGAGAAAATTTACTTCTCAAAGGTAGGATAATTCTGATTTACTCTTTTGGAGAGCATGCACAGCTCATTACTAAGAAACAGCTGATATAGTGTATATTCACACTTCAAGTTATCCTACTTGAGACTGTCGCTGTGCCCTAACTTCTGGTCCATCACAGAGCTAATGAACCCAACCTCTTCTTCAAGGAGGGCACAGCAACTTCAACTTTTGAGACTGAATGTCTCAGGAAGTCAGTAACTGTTAGAGTTTTTGAGGGAATGTGATGTGAAACAATTCCTCTATGCGCTCTTATAGTTAGTGTTTTCAATTTGTTCAGAAAAACCACAGCAACTGTGGTTGGAAGTGTGAAAATTTTTGCAAAGGTATTACTCAAGTACTTGTTGAATTAAGGAGAATTTAATATGTTAGCTCACAGTCACAGTGCTACATAGCTATGTCTGAGGCAATATTTCTGTAACAAGTGCATATTGCTTTGAGATTTTTGGTTCATTCTTCCTATTCTCTTAGGCCATAATACTGAACTTGCATTGCCAAAACCCAAGATGGTCTGAAAAATGAAAAATGGTATGATGGTATGAAAAATTCAGGTTTTATTTTCTTATGAAGCTAGATTTGTATTGGATGTGATCCTTGTCCAAATGTTTTACCTGTCCTTTTTTCAGTGCAATATTTTTTGATACACCTTACACCTCAGCACAGTCTACAGTTATACTGGTCTTGGTCAGCTGGATGAAAAGGCAGTCAGCCCTCTGTGAATTATTCAAGCATAGATGTGGGGAGATAAGCATTCTTCTCTTCAGAATTTATAATGGAGGGGGGCTTGAGGGGTTGTTGGTTCTTTTTTTTCTCAGCTCCTGTCAAACTTTTCATTTCTAAGACAACAAAATCTATATGCCATGCAAAAGCATTTGTGTAATAAATAGTGTTGATTACAATGCTTGGACTAGAGCAAAGGTAGAGGAGAGTTATATTCATACCCCTCACAACTGGGCATGAAGTCAGCTGCAGCCTTCAAATGAAGTGGTGCATATCCTGCTGCAAGAATCTCCTCCTAGCACCAGGAATAGGGGCAGATTCAGCAGGACTAATACCACCTGTCAGCAAAATGCATGGTAGCCCATGTCCCAGCGTGGCAGGGAAGCTCAGTGATGGTACAACTCTCACATCATAACGGGGACTGCCTCCATCCCAGGGGAGGTCCTGCCATACCTTGCTCAGATCAGAGGATGCCTGTCTGCTGAGTACAGAACTGCATGAATTGGTTCCATGTTTATTTCCACTAACTATAAGAAGGAGACTCAGTTGAGAATGAGGAGTTGGTGCCTGCAGAGCTTCTTTATTGCATGACGTTTCTTACATCCACAACTCAGGATGTTCACATTCATGATCAATGACAGAGAATAAGATTCAGAGAAAAGGATAGTCTGGAAAATCCTTGAGATCAAAAGGTCTTAAAGAGAGGAAAATTTTATGTCCCCTACTGAATTCATATTTATGGAAGAATACAGTTCCTATTCTTTGCAACACACAAATGTTTGCATGGGTTTTGTTCTGACTTCTATAAGTTGTTTATTTTTAAGATATCAAACCTGTATTAAATAAGGCAATTGAAAATATATAAGATGTATTCTGGGATAAATAGAATTTATCCTATTGAGATCCTAGAATTTAAAATGTTAAGATCAAGTAATCCATAATAGCAGCCATAAAAAGTGGCAGGGTAGCCAAATGAATTGTAAGCTGGGACCGAACTGACATGGGGCATTTTCTTTCTTGTGTCTCTGAGCTGCTTAGGCAGGTCACTTTACTTCTTTCTGCCTCAGTTATTCCATCTAAAAATGTCAATAATAATGCTGTCGTACTTTGTGATGTTAGGTAGTACTACAATAACCTCTTCTTTATATGCAGGAACTGAGAACTATCAAAAATAAAAATACATTTTCTGTGATGGACTGTTGCTTTTAAGGCTCAGAGAAGACTGTCAGCAAAGTTGCTATTTTTGGCTGCAGAAATTGTGGGTTTGAGTTTATTGCTAGAATGGATTATCTTCCAATAAAAACTGTATTTCATTTAAGCTTGCTTACTGAAGAATGTATACTACATTTGCCACATCAAATTTCATAATTTTTATTCATTTTAAGTATAATTCTGTTATTCATTAGCTGTTCCTATTACAGCAATAGTGGATGACACATCATTATAAGCAGCACCTATCTTCAGTGACCAATAAGTTTCTGAAATAACTAGATTCTGAGCAGAAATTTTCATACTTAATTTCATCCCAGGAGTGAATATTTTGGATGTTTAATTTTAAAAATCTGAAACCGAGCTGGATTATTTTTCAGAATAAGATGTTCAATAAATGGCAGGTATTATTTGGTTTGCTTTTTAGCAATTGTGAAATACACCACTCAATCTGGTTTCTTTTCATAAATCTGTTGAGTACTGTATTTCATCTTGTGCAAGAAAATAAGGGGGAACAACCCCAAGTTTGTTGGTTTTTTTAAAAGCATATAGTGACTTAGCAGTTCAAGTTCTATGGAAAATCAACTAAGCATATTTGCATAAGTCACTTAGGCTCAATGTGTCCCAGGTATGTATTGCTAGGTCTCATTGAAATAATTGCATTTTAGTTGAAATTAGTTAGTTGCAGTGGTGTAAGGTGCTTTTAAAGTTTTGCGTTTCTTGAAAATTTTGCTTAGCACTGAGTGGCAAGCTTAACACCAAAAAACCAGCTGATTACTAGTGTGGTTCCACTGTAGAGCCCTTGCTAAGGCTAGTCAAAGGTGATAGGAGCAGCCTTGAGCACCAGTGACTGCAACCAAGGCTCTCTATCGGTCAGGGAGAACAGCAAAAACAGTGCAGAGATATTTTTAAAATTCCCATAAAAAATCTGGACTGCTGTCATGGAGAAGCTTGTGCTTCTCTCTTTGACTCTGGTAACCTGACTTATTTATTTATTTAGTGACTGGAAAAATCAAACCAAGAACTGCAACTTCATTGTAGTTGTACTGATGTACCCCATCTTGTGTGGAGAGATTCTTCCCTTTCAACCACCTAAAACTAACCTTTACACCCTTTGAAATGCTTCTTTAGAGCTTGCCTCTCTACCTGTGCCTTAAAATCACTCCCATCTGTCTTTAGTTAGGCAAGTGACTTACTTTTTATGCTAAGTTGTTTGTTTTATTGTTACTTAATCCTCCCAAACCACCACCACCCCCTCACATCTCCCTGTGTCTGATATGCAGATTGGGAAAGGTTTGGAGTGGGGACTATTATTTGATCAGTACATTTAGCCTAGCACAAGGAGACTGATCCCTAGCTGGCACCCTGTGCATCTTCATAACACAAGATAATAACAGAGGATTTTATAGGCTAGCAGGTATTCACAGGGCAAATGATAAATAACAAAGGGAGGTTGTGCGTTGTGTAAGCAAAGAAATATGATTAAATCTTCTGCGGGAACTTGAGCCTATTCAGTGCATAAATCTTTCCTAGCCTTTCTGCTACATTAATACACAATCAACTCCTATGAAGACCTAACTCCATTGCTTTCAGTGATCCACAGTCCTTACCTGTAACAATAGCCAAGCTCAACTGAAGTTATATTTAAAATTTTTGCTAATCAGTATGGAATTGAATTTTTTCTAAGAAGTATTCTGTTCATTTTAAGTGCGCAACTGGAGCTCTGTCATTAGAAAAGAAACATTTGGGGGTCTGGGAAACAAAACAGGAATGCCAGTAAGGTAATTATCATAACAGTCGACTCTGGGAGCGCAGGAAGTAGTGCTCTGTGGTGCAAACGCTGCTCCTCACAGCCCCCAGCTGAAATGAGACATTTCCACTAGATAACTCAAAGTAAGTTTTAATATTATTTTTAATCATGAAAATGTTTCAAACACTCTTTGGTCTATTCATTACAGCAGGAGTGGTTATTTCATTTTTTAATAGGAGCACTTAAAAACAATCCAAGTGTAATAACCAGCAGCATAAAATTATCAGTGATTGAGTTGATGCTGAACTTCTCACTTGTCAAACAGTGCAGATTGTTTTTCCCCTTTTTCTTAGCTCTTAGGTAAATTTCACTGCTAGCTAGCATCTCACACCAGACAAAGAGCAGGGAAGGGATGAAAAAACATGAAGCATATGCGTTGCAAGGCCAACACTATTTCTTGTTTGTGAATGAAAACCAGGGCTGTAAGCTAAGTGGGAAATGCTGGCTGGGAGCTGTCTTGAATTCCTGCAAGTAAAAACATCAGAGATCAGAAAGCTGGCTCAAAAGGCAAGTGAAAGTTGATGAATTACTTTGTGTGTGTTTTAATTACCCTATCATCCTGAGATTTTTGTGTATTGATCTGAACAGTAGTAATAAAGCGCTTTCCTCCCCTCACTCCCTTCTAAGCATTAGAGCTTTGTTTATTAGGTATGCTTCTAAGGAGAGAAATTACTCATCTGCCAGACTAGCATGGAGAAAGGGAGAAAAAAATACAAATGGGCAGGCATGATCTCTTCTGCTATTCAATATGTTAAATTTAAATTGTTCATATAATTATTCCAGCATGTATTTTCTTCTAGGCTGCAGTCAGGCAGAAAAATTTAAAACATGAGAAATTGGACAATGCTAATGTGAAGTGAAACGTAGTTAAATGTTACATTCCTTTCAATGTCATTTACCAATAGTTATGTATCATACTAAAATGAAAGGAAAATATTAGCCTGAGAGTCGGTGTATTAGTGAGATTTACAATAACTAATATTTGAATAACCCTGAAAATAAACCTAAAATGAATATTACCAACATTTGATCAAGAACAGCTCTGGGCAAAGGTGACCGGGAAGGATACCTCAGAATAATTTTGAGAAGGTATTTTTTGTGAGCTCGTCAGGGATCTTCTGTAATTTAAAACTAACTATTCACTTTAAATATTAAATTGTATAAATCATGATAATAAAAGATAAGGTTAACGACCTTTATGAGGTAATGGCAAAAGAGGACAAAGAAAAATAAGTAGTTTCACAACAGCACTGAAAGGAAAGCATTTTGAATCTCACATTACACGCAAATAAACTTGGACATTCATTTGAGCATCAGTTCCTTAAGGAACTTGCACTGAGAATTTGGCTTAGCTAAAACCTGCAAATTTTCTCATCAAATCACAAAGTAAGACATTAACAAAACTGAAAATGAAGTCTCTCTATCCAACTTTTCACTCAGCCACCAGGACAAAGTGCCTACTGTCTCCCCATTTCCCTCTCCTTGGAATGGGGCTGCCAAACTCTGCTGAGACTTGTGAGACACGCAGGCAGAGAGCAGTGGGGCCCCCACGAATCTCTTGCATGAAGGATGGGGCACATGTATGAGCGATGGGATTCCAAATCCCATCTTTACCCAATAATAATTAATAATTAATTAATACTTAACACCCATCTAGTGCTTTATAAGCATTAACTAATTAAGCTAATTCACCCAAGGTCAGTCCTTTGTACTCACACAATACCCGAGATCTTTTTGATCATACACCCTAAAGAGTAAAAACAGTATATCAGTAATGTTAGTTTTAGCCTAACATTATTTGGAGATTTTGATCATTAGGGATGGAATTAATCAAATATCTACTGTGTCCCATTTTTGCATTTTGTCTTCCATTCTGCATTTACTATTTTTATCTTTATTAATAGCTACTGCTCAGTGGCCTTAAAGAATTTCTCCATTCAACAGAAACTTTTCTTTACAGAGACTTATGCTAATTAGTACCTTGTTTGTGGCTTCAGTTTGATTTATGAGCTACTCTGCGCCCTGAATAACAAAATATCAGGCTATCTCCATAACTGTCTATTAATTTGTTTATCTTTCTATCTATCTACCTATCTGCTGAAATTTAAAACAGTGCAATAACTTTCACATCAGCGACATTAATGCAGCATTAGATTAAAAGAATGTTACTTTATACAGGCATAAATGTAATTTAGAGGCACTTAGAGGAAGCTATATACTTAACATGATTCTTGGCCAATGAAGACAGGTTGATCCCACTCATTTTGGGATTGCTAATTTGCAGTTAATTAGGAAGATTGATTCTGTTCTCTGATGCATATGCCCAACCCCAAATGCATTTTTCTGGTTTCCGTGGCACCATGCTAGTTATCATTGTCAAGGTGCAAGTATAACTGAATGACACAGTCTTTCATAAAACATAATACTTGGGGAGTTTGGGAAAGTAAATCTAGTAACCTTCAGCAAACATTTTTCTGCTTTACTCTGTAGACCAAAATCTAATGTCATCTGCATTTAAAACAACTTTCAAATCACATTCCTTTGAGAAGGTTTATTGCAATTAGCAAATAAAACCAGAGACTTGCTTTAATGCTCAACTAAAATAACATAGTTTCATAGTTTGAAGGAAATAAAATATTGACATTTTGCTTGAAGGAACTTGTATCTTTAAATAAATGCAGTGGGCATGGCATACTTAAGCTTGTACCTTTTATAGAAGCTAACATTTATTTTCAATGTGTTATCTCTTGAGGAGATTCTTCTCCTCTACTCTCAAAATACAAGCTGCTATGAATGGATTTGCGGGAGGAGTGAAGATGTTGGAATTATTGGCAGCTGGTGTGGGCTAGCAGTAAATTGCTGCTCCCTTAGAGCAGGGGGAAAGCTGGGGGAGCCGTGCTTCATGAGGGAGTCTTGGGGCATAGTGTCTTGTGGGACTGTCGTAGCCCTGTGCAAGTCACACTTGACATGTATAAAGACTGTATCTATTAATGAAAAGCCCATCTAATAAGTTGAGCTTTCTTTACACTTTACCTGATTCCAGACTGGTCATTTCTCCTCCATTTGGGTTGTGATGAAGCTGTAGGTATCTGACCTTTGCAAAGATAAACTAGGACAATTCCTGCTGTGCCTCTGTCACACCAGACTCTGGCTGCAATGGTCTTCCCAGCCAGTCCTCCTTCTCTGCTTCTGTACTTTCCCTTGCCGTTGCACATAGCTGTTACAATAGATAGCTATTGCACACATCATCCTATCCCTATCCTACCAAAGCTGTAGCTACACTGGGGTATTCTTCTACGGTCAGACAATTTTTCTGGCCCTATTGTTTTAATAAAAGCACACTTTCTAGCAATTTTGCACCAGAAAATCTGTTCCAGGTTATCTGTCATGGGAGTACTGCGCTAATTACTCATAAATAAACAATTCCTTCATTTATCACTTTACAAACAATAAGGGAACTTTTCAAAACAAGTCTATGGAAAATTCCTAGGTAGTATACTAAAACAGCAATATGAGGTGTGTTGAGTCAGTCTGGAAAAGCACAGATATACTAAACCTGAGAACCTATAGAGGGCCAAAGGCATTTTCTTATCCATTTGGGGAAAGAGATAAGGAGAAATGAGATACTTGCTATAGAATAGTTCCCAGACTCAGTAATTTTCCTTTCAAAATTTCAGTGTCACGGTGTTCAACATCTTTCTCTTATCCCTTAACTTTTAAATTTTGCAGTCGTCAGTGCTCACAGGCCCATAAGCCACCAGTTGCAAATAAAACAGAAAATATAAAATACCAAAATATCGACCAGATGTAAGCATGCAGGGTAGCAAGAACAGGCAGTGGACACACCACTCAGTCAGCCCCATCAGCTCATTCAATATACACATGTGGCTTGTTGTCAGAACTTGTGGTTGCAGCCCAAAAGGATCAGGATCAAAGGAAGAGCTTTCCTAGTTCAAAGCCAAATTTGTGTCTTTGCTGGCTCATTTGAATTTTTCATCCAGACTTTCATGGCTTCCTTGTGTGCTTGTAATTACCACATCTTTAAAACGTGACAATCCCTTCATATGGGCCAAATTCTTTTCTCAGATTGTGCTTGTGCTCAATACAGGGGTCTAAGAAAAGATATACATATGCTCTCTACAACACAAACTTTGGGCCTAGATTTGATCCATTAAAATGTGAATAGAAAAATAAGCAAGTTATGAGTGTATATTTCACAGACAGGAAAAGAAAGTAATTCAGAAGCTTCCGTGTAGTATCCTTGGGGCTCGTACGTACTTCTAGGGTCCCCAGTAAACGTTAGGATAAGTAGATAGTTGAATATTTTCCCTCTGAACAGTAAATCAGCGCAAATCTGCCTAGCAGAAGAATTAAACAGAAGCTTAATTAATCTTGCATTAGTATTTCCGGTGGATTCGTTGTAGGTTTTCTCCTGGTTGCAATACGAAAGCTCTGATCTCCACATGTGTGCTCCTAACTCCTGCTTAGGGCTTAGCTCCCATTGATTTCCATGACCAAGATGATGAGCACCTTTGCAACTCTTAAGCGGCACAAAAAGAGCGTGAAGTGCCAGCTTCCTCTGGAGTGGGGAAATCCCCCGTAAGCAGAGAGTCAGTGACTCTAAGACTCACAGCACCCACACCCACATGCTCGGGCTACACCGAATTTGTAGGTCACTTGCTGGAAGTGAAGATTAGATAGCAGAGTTTAGAACAGGCAGCAGGAAGTTTTAAACCCGGTGTGGCGAGAAAAAAGACCTGACCTGAAGATAATGGGGCCATAATCAGTTTTAGTGTGCGTTCTACACTCTTTTTACTGGGCACAGAAAAAGGTCATAGGGAAGCAGAAAATTGGAAAATACTTATAGAAGGCACCAAAAGGATCTACTTCTGATTTGAATCTTCTGTGATATGTGGGTTTTAACCTCATTAACTCTTCCTCAACCAACAGGATAATTGCTGGCCCTTCCCAGGTTTTCTATTCCCACACTTCTGGAGGTCCTGTCTACCTCTTAGCAGCCAGTTAAATTCTTTTAAACATCATCTTATCCTTTTCCTCTGACTCACAGTTTCCTCTTTCCTCCATTTTATCTCCCTTTTCTTCCCTGATCTCCCAACGTATTTCATGACCACCTCTGAGCAGAGTCAGCAGCCCAACTCAGCCGTAGTGACTCCCATTATCCCTCACTTTCCTCTGTGCGTGCTTAAATCCTTTCCTGACCTCCAGCAGGCCTCCCTACCTTGGATAATCCCACCGAGGGGTGCTCAGTAGGCTGGGAGTCTCTCCTGGGCTTGCATCAGCCTGCTACATTCAAATCTCATGCTCTGAGGCTTCCTCAGGTCAGACACATTCTGCAATGAATCTGACCTGGGGAAGCCCTGAAGCACAAGATATTTGAAAGGAAGATCAGTCTGAGGTTTGAAGCAGAGAAGGGGGGCAGCGGGGTGTGTGTGAGATTCATGTTCAGACCAGGTCTTATTGTTTCTGAACCAGTTTTTCCACTGCTAGCTAACCATCACAGATACCCAAACCACATTTCCTAAGCAGGTCAAATTACTTGTTATTGAAGTGGAAATAAGACATGGCGGTTTTTCCCATTGTTTTCCCTAAAAAGTACTTTATATAGGTGTGTGCAAATGTACACATGTAAGTGCAATGAAGCATTTAGAGATTACAATCATTCCCTGAATGAAAACTGATAAATATGAATGTTTAGCATGCTTGTTTAAAATGTGAAAGTAGTATTAATTAGGACTGTTTGTTTACACTGTTCTGGTAGTGTCAAGATGCCTGCCTATAACTATCAGGACGTGTCCACCTGTCAAAGATCAACTGGGTTGTTTTACCATTGTCTGCCAGCAGAAAATCTCTGGGTCCATACGGGCCTCACACAAATGAAAAAAGAAAAGGGGGTGTAAAGAAAAAGAAAAGGAAGACCTTCTAAAACATGCAGTTCTTTATGAAAATCACATGCTTCTCAAACCTTTTTGGCTGTCATTACTCTGCCATATTTTAGTATTTGTAGAATTTGAGTATGAAAAGTAACTAGGTATGATATAATTATTTTCACATTTAAAACAGAAACCAAAAAAAAATGTTTTTGCCTTAAAACCTTGACAGAAAATAGTTGCATTGCACTAATCAGTTCTTTAAAAAAGGAAACTCATTCTATAAGTAGTTCTCTTATCCAGCTATGCCTAAAATAGGACTAACTCTATCTAGTATCCCAATTACATAATACGGTATATTAAAATAAGTCTCCCTTAATGTTGCGTTGCAAAGGGTTTGGAGTCCAGGAACAACCTTGAAATAGGGACAGAGTGACCTTTTAAAAAGAAAAATGAAATGAAATACACTTTCATTTTCCAGAAATATGCATGAAAGTAAAAACTTGACAGCATGGAAGAACATAAGCAAATATATCTTTTTATTTGAAGATAAAAAGAAGCAGGGGCTAGATAGGGAAAGGAAAAAACCTGTGAAAAAAACGGATGATGCAGTTTTTACGAATAAGCAGCTTAATGTATCTTGGCACCCACAGTAAGCCTTGTAGGAGCTCAAAGTGCCTCAGGCAATCTGTGAGCAGAATAGCAATTTTATTACTTTGTCATTAAACCAATTTCACAGCAGTATTGTTTGTTAATGAGCAGCGGCAAACGAGCGAAGATGTCACACACTGGAATAGCAGTGAGATTTGTGACCCAAGCTCAGAGCACTAAGATGGAAAGACCATGGCTATAAAAAAGGAAATACTTTGGGATGAAATGCAAAGTCTATACAGCAGAGCTTGTGTTTATGAGCTACCATTTTGCTAAGAGCTGTGAGAGAAATAAAGGTCTGGAAATATGCAGTTAAAACAGGGCCTATAAAATTAAAACCAAATTAAAGTATAGCAGAGGATTACTGCACAGGCTGTACTCTACAAAATATATTTTAAGTGATGAGGTGAAATCTAAATCAGTTTTGTTTGAATTTGGTTGGTATTTATACAATTCAATAAAGCAATACCAAGTTCAAAACCAAAACAGCAGCCCAAGTCCTGTGGTCTCTGATCTGTAAGCTTCACTTTGAAGAAACTCAATTCACCAGTACTTAATTAGCAACTTGTCCTCTCTTTGTAAGCAAAGATAATATATAGGTTTATACAGGAATATAAACACTGAACAGACATAATCAGTGTGCCTGTACACATGCACGCACATACACACACATGAATGGACACACTCTGATTCTGTACCGAACAGTGAATCAGAATCACCTAGAAAAGAGATTACATGAAGCTGAACTGTATCATTTGATGGGACTCCTTTTTTTTTCTTCCTCTTCTTCGTCTTCTTCTCTCTCTCTCTTTTTTTTTTTTTTTT
>VZTH01007945.1:181317-208805 GCA_013397815.1 Aleadryas rufinucha | reverse complement strand
TTTTTTTTTTTTTTTTTTTTTTTGAGCCAGGGCTGATCTTACAAAGAGATTGGGAGAGAGCCTTGAGGGATACAAGAAACAGTGCCAAGCAGGCACATTATTGAATCCCTGCAAGGCATCCCAAGGTAAGTTTGCTGCCTGAGCTGTCTTTCCATGTTTATACACAGGGAAAACTAGTTCAAGCAATGCAATAAGTGGATCAGCATGACTGACTTAAAGGAAGAGGGGAAAATTAGCCCACCATTTTGCTCCATTTGCACTAGAGATGGGGAAATAATTTTGCTGTCAGGACTTGCTTCTGAGCCACCTCCTTTCTTTCCTGTAATAAAGCCCCACCCCATTTGTTTCTATTACAATCATATTATTTAACATAATTATCCTCTTAAAAATATCTAGATCACTATAAATGCTTCCGTTCTTTTGCCTGTTTGCTACCTCATCCATGAGGATTTCGGCACAGTAGCTACCATACATTTGTGGAATGCTTTAAGGGCTCTGGCAACAGAATAAATTTAGCATATTTGTGCGTGTCTATGTGCCTGTGTGGATCTCGCTCTCAGTTTCTCACTCTCTGTGCGTGTAGTCAATTTGAACAATGTATTTCACTTCAGTTCACAAGCACGCTGACCTCTCTATCCAGTGATTAATATTTTTAGATGCTTGGTTTCATAGCTTGGTAACTCGTGCATGTTTTCTGCTATTTAACTAAGTGGGTAAAGGGGACGCTGCAGGAAATGCTCATTGTTGAGCAGTAGGCGGTGCTCACAGTTCTGGGAGCTCAGCTTAAGACTGTTTTCTGCCTGACAGGGCAAGACCCCTAGACAAATCCCTGGCTGGGTCTATGGTAGTTGGCAGCCATTCAAAACTGGTTCTCTGCCAGCAGTATTACTAGATAGCCAGACAGATCAATTCACTTTTACATTCCCGCCATTATTTATAGCACACTGTATATCTGCTCTTGCTTATGAACTAATGATTAGCAAATACAGTACACATAAAACATAAGCATTTGTTCTGTGCAAGGCTTTCTGTTGCTGATATTGCAGATAGTTTTACAGGTCACAGAGCCTTAAAAAGGATTTAAAGGGCATGTCTTGTGTAACATTTGTTCCTTTGAAAATGATGCTTCCTTCCTATTTTTGTGTAATTGGAGAGGATAGAACGGTTTACTTGCTGCTTATGTTTCATTGAATTCTTGCATTTCCCCCTTCTCCCACAGACTTCTAAGGAAAATATGTAGGAAAAGAGGCTTATACAGTATTATTTGTTATTTAAGAACTGTAATTCTATGTAACACTAAGGCTTTTCTTATCAAAAAGATCTATTGGTAAAAACAAACAAACAAAAACCCAAGAAACCCCACGAAAACCAACAACCCTGCTTACATTCCAGAAGATGTATGGGCAACTGCAATTTTGTAAACTGTAAAGAAAGACAGATGATTTGAAAATTGGGGAGAAAATACCACACCTTTACTAGGCCCTTGTGGCTGTTAAAATACTAGTTATAGTATCAAATTGCTTCAGTTACTTATGTTTTTGAGCTAGAATAGGAAAGGTCAGCCCAAATCTAAGGCCCTGGCTTCAAAGCAACACAGCTCTACTGAATTTTTAAAATCCAGATACGATCCAAACTTAATGGTCAAATTAATCCTTGGCATAAACACAGGTCTGCACAATTTGAACATTTTTAGCTGATCACTGCTACTGGTCTTGCCACAAGTTCCTGTCAGGTAGCAAGGCTTTTGCTTATTACACTGAACATTATTTCGCTGGAGAGTTCACAAAATGGTGGCAAACACACTTTCACTTCTCTGAAAGGAAGTTCAAGACTACTGCAGCAAGTGAACTTTCAAAACTTTCAAAACATGCTCACACTGGGCTGCCTGAAGTAATTCAAGGTGTTCTGCTGGTGGAGAATTGTTACATAATAAGGAAATCTGTTAATCTGGTTCCCTAAACAGTTAGTTAACCCATACTTTGGTCTGGGTTGAGGTATAAGGGAACATGATGTCAGTATGTTCTTAAGATGTCCCCTTTCCATTTTGCAACAAGTGCACCAGAAAACTTTCTGAGTAGCCTCAATTCCCTTACTGGGAATTGAATGTTTACAGGTGCTCAAACTGAGGTACCCTGGGAATGCAGTGCTATGATAGGTGCTTTCTAGGACAGTGAGAATGCAAAAATTAGCATTATAATAGTAATCAGCATAACTAAATCAAAGTGATTTACATCCAGTGAAACTTGACCCAGTGGAACAGTAAAGGTATAATTAGCTTTTCTCACCACTTATCATCAAAAATAAGTGAAGAGGAAGAATATAAGTGCTTGAAGAACATAAGATCCCTAAAGGGCACACGCTCTGATAAAACCTTTCTGCTCAGAAAAATGTAACTAAGCTGATTTGTCAATGTTTTGCACCTTAAGTGATCAATTCCACACTCAATAAATACAAAAGCCCACAATACCTATTAAGACTGTCTCATACTGGCTTTGTATTAAATGATGTATATATCCAAGATTTGGGTCAATGCAGAATTAGGAATGCTGGCTTGGCAAAAATCTTCCCAAGTCAGAATTTTCAGAGACAGTCATGTTTAGCGACTGGTACACAAAAGTGAATAATCCAGAATGATAGGCCTTTCTACACCTCTCTGAAAGCTCAGCTGTTTTCCTTTTTTTTTTTTTTTTGGTTACTCAGAGAATAAGGTTGGAATGGTGAACTTGTTACTTTGATGTCACCAATGATAAAAGAGCAATTTCCAGGAGAAACTGAGCACTGGGAGAAATTAGAAGATTTACTATGCTTCATCTTAAAAAATACCAATGAAAGCAGAAAGGGATTAAAAATTTGGATCATCAGAGTGGGGCATTTCTGTATAATCAGGAAAATGATAGTCCAGAATGTGCTTCTTGCCTTAAATAGATTGCAATAATTCTTTGATATCTACTGGTTCTATCACTTCTTTCTTTTTCTTCTGAATTCCTTACCTAAATTCAATGACTGATGTAAAACACAGTCCATACAGAGTTTCTCAAGTCAAAATTCAGTATTGCACTTGCATAGTAGAAGTCTCTTCTTGGCCAAGACTATCACTGAGGCAAGACTTATCAAAAATTCATTTTTCATTGTGGTTTTCAAAACATTGCATTTTGAAGGGCTTTTTATAAACCATCCTTTATCAGACCGTATAAAATATGCTGTATTTCACTTGCTTGTTTCAACATAAATCAACCCCAAAAAAGTTTCTACAGCTCTTTACGTTGTCTGGCCTTGTTCATTTGTAAGCCTGCAAGTTTAATAAAGACTACTTTCCCTGTGTAGGAAGAATATGCCATTTTACGTGGAGGGAACAAACCGAAGGAAAACAAAACCTACATTTTAAAAGCAATGCTATATCTCAAAGCTGAATATATTATATGTTGATGGGCAGAGTGTCCTGTAAAGCAGTCAGTAAGTGCTTTGGAAGACACTGAGAATATTTCTGCATTTTATATTGAAAAATAAATCAGGATTTTTCTATTAACTTTAAAACCATGTGGAACTTCCTTAACACTGTACTCTTTTGTGAAGGTCTTGAATGTGGTGAGGTCTGTCCATGTATGTTTTCCAGGATGTCTTTCTTTCTCTCAACTTTAACTTTTCAGTGCATTCTGAAACCCAGTAGTTTAGTCAGTTGGAGCTATAAAAGGAGGAGAGAAATGAAGGCACAGTAGTTTAGAGTTCACTTCTACACAGGAGAACAACACTGTTTTCTGGAGGGAAAGATGGCGTGCTTCTGATCCCTTGAAGTTCTTGCTACTCAGATCTGGGGAGTGAACTCAGGAATAAGCCAGTCATTTGATTCAAGATAAGACCTTTTCTCAGTTGCTTTCTGTATCATTAGCCTTTTCCTTGATCCCTCATTTCTCAACTTTACTCTCTTTACAGATGAAAAGTAGATGCCATCTTACTCACAGATACCTTGGGTGTTTTTCCTGAAGTGAATCATTAGTTTAGCATTTTTTTTTTACAAAATTCATGATTGATGTCTACGGCCTTAATTATAATGAGCTAACATAATTTTATATAGAACCAAAAGTTTTCACTCTTGCTGAGTATCGTATTGCTAAGTTTAGTCAAAGGCCACTGATACAAAAGACAAAGTAGTCTGCTCAGCAAAAGCCGAGATGACTGCTGGCTGACTTACTCAAGAACAAACACTCAGAACTCATTCTTCAGACAAGGTCTAACTCCACTAGGCTGTCATAGCACCTGCCTAACTCTCAGTCATGTTAATGAAGTTATCCATATGCTTATAGACAGGCACACGCTTAAGTAAACTGCTAAATCAGGGAGAGCAAGTCCCAACAGTCTTTGGCTCACTGAGGCTCTGGATCATGTTTGCATAAAAGCAGTTCTGAGGAAGAACTTTATTCCTCAGCCACATGACTTTCTGTTTATTTGTATATGTCAAGATTCCCACTTAAATATTTTTTTTTCCTCTCCAAAAATCACAGATAAACCCAGAAACAGTGCTGTGGTTTGAGCATCAGTTTGGCTACAACAGTTCCTTTAGATTTGAAATATGATATGATAGTAAAGCAAAATTAAAGATGAGTCCAAAATCACTCTATGAACCTTGGCTGAAGTGTGTGTTTTCTGCTGAAATCCAGCATTATATTAATTTTATTTGATTGTGCCTACTGCAAGTATTTCCTACAAGTCTACTCAGAAATTTCTGGTTTTCCTCTTTTGGAGAACTAGTCCAGGACACCTAATCTGTAGACTTACTAGTCAATAAGGCAGCTCCCAGAAGCTCCAGCTGAGACACAAAGCTCACTGTGCACCACAACCATGTAGTAGTGGATCAACTTCGAAAACCTCACGTATTTTTATACATACAATGCACATATCTGTTTTATGTACATGGATAGCTTTGGAAATCTGTCCCGTAAATTATTCAATCTCCTGACAAGATTATAATGGTCTGCACAGCCTTTCTGACATTAAGTATTAGCAGTGAAGTCAGGAAGTGGATTCACCATGTGAACAGCGTACAGATACCCTGAGATGGAGGTGTGTGCTTCCACATAGATGGAAACAGTAATTAAACAAACAGCAATTAAACACTGAAACAACAAATTTAAGCTGGTGAAAAATTGCAAAAGCTGGTTCTTAGAATATCATTCTAACATATTTTTGTGTTACGTGACAACATATTATAGCATAAGATAAAAATGAATTTAAAAATCACATTAAAATATGTTAGGTGGAAAAGCATTAACATAACATAAAAATATTCTTTAAAAAATATTTTTCTCCTAAATATAAATGCATTTTGCTGCTTCATTTTCTGACTTTCCCAGAAAGTCACATTGGGTCCTTGTGAAGGTAATGTAAGTGAGGCAGTGGCTGGGGGCTGGCAGATTAAGACCACATTTTCAAAGTAGTTTTACTCCTTCAGTCTCTCTTTCTGATTGTTCATGTTCCTGTTTTGAAGTCCGTTAAGGCAAGCTGCAGTTTTTCCACAAATTTCAATTCTGAATTTTGAATCAGTCCTCAAACAGCATTTGAAATAACTTACTCCAACAGCTTTTGCAGGACGACACATAGACATATGGCAGTTTCCTGCAAAGGACTGCAGCAGTTTGTGTCCATCTTTTCCTTTTTTTCATGTGTCATGATATGGAGGTAATAGCAAATGACTGAGGATACCTACAGTAATACTTGTACCACCACAGAGCTGTTACAGCCCTCAACACTCTTCACCAGCGTAATAGTCTTCAGTACTATTCACCAGCACATGAAATCAGAGAGAAGCATCTGTAAGCCACACTACAAAACATGTACCTGATATAGGTGTTTTATCTTGAGCTCAGGACACAGATTTTATGAATGTTTACTCCAGCAAATTTGGGGTGTATGAATTGTTTCTGCTGTATGTGGTGAATTTAAATGAACAATGTGCAGTAATAATGCAGGAAATACCACCATGGAGACAATACAGCGAGGAATTATTCCCACATGCTCCTCTCCAGCAATACGCCTCCCCATGTGTCCTTGATGCTTGGTCTGTAATAGTTTACTCTGACCCTGACTTTGCACAATAACTTACTTCCAAAAACCAGTCATTTAAGGGGATGCAAACTACCTGTAACATGAATTTCAGTGGAAACACAGTACTTTTTGCTTACACTGGCATGCTCAGAAAATGGCATAAAGATTCTTGTCTCCAGCCACTGTAAAATAAACAAAAATTATCACTGTCAGATAAATCAGAAGGTGCTCTGGCATGCATGCTTCACTTCCACTATGAATCTCAAATTGAAGAAAAAAGGACCTGGCAATGAAGAAATGACTGTTTTAATCAATTTGTTTACTTATAATCTTCAAATACAGAAAATAGTTTTATTTAAAGGAAAAAGAAAAAGGATGCATGATGTTTATTACTTGTACCTTCCTCCAAGGTCCAGTAGTTACTGTGCCTGCAATTTATATACTGTAAAGTATAGAATCATAGAATATTCTGAGTTGGAAGGGACCCATATGATAAAAAATTTTGGGAGATGACACTCCTGCTTGTCCCAAAGTAAATGAAGAGAAACTTTGTTGTCACTGCGAGACTTTACATAGTGCAAAACCAGGGAAAATCAGACTTATCATTCCTCTGATGGCCTAGAACTAGGTCCCTGAAAACTGCGGGATCCTGACACTGTCATAGAATCATAAAATTGTTAAGGTTGGAAAAGACCTCCAAGATGACCAAGTCCAACTGTCAGCCTAGTACCACCTCCATGTTCACCACTAAACCATGTCCTCAAGTGCCACTTCAGCACACTTCCACCTCTTGTTCTTTTGTTGGCCTTTGTTTCTTTCACTGGAAGCCAAAGTGAATTGACTTTGCTATCCCTCTCCATGGTGTTCACTTCATCAGACAGATGATGGCATCTGTTTTCAAATAAGCCACATGTTACAAAGAATCTCAAGTTCATCTGCTTAATAGGAAATGTCTCTAAAAGAAACCCATTAAAATAGACTTGGATTAAAACTAAATAGAGCTGAAGTGAAACAAAATGCAGAGAAGCTTACATATTTCCTCATCATAAGCACAAATAGTTGTTTTGCCTGCTACCACAATTTCTGAAGTCTACATCAACACTCTTCTCCTTTTTAAACCAGGGTCTCTAATAACTCGTACTGAAACATGATAGTGGAGATACCACATTCTACCATATTCTGATTTCAGTTGTGCTTCCTCAACACAAAATGTGGGTTTGCCCACAAATGTTTTTGAACAAGAACCAGTCATTTCATGTGTCTGACTTTTCTGTGCACACTGTAGAAGTAAATTCCTTCCGTGTCTCTATATTCTGCCCTCCCACTTCCAGTGGTCATTTTTCTCCTCTTCTTTCTGATTGCTGAGTTGCATTTCTTCCTACTGTCTGCAAAGGTAAAAGATTATTTATTGGGCTTTTTTAAACCCTTTTCTTTCCTTCCCCCTTTCTGAGGGAGGCATTAACCTGGAGTTTCATGAAGACATTGTAATTTGTCCATCTACCACTTGGTAAAAGGTTTATCTTATGGATAAGAAAGTATTTCATACGCCAAAATATTTGCAATTTCAGTTCTAAGTTTTAGTCCAGTTCCTATCAGTACTTGACAAAAGTCAATTACCAGCATTTGTTTTGTGGCTTGTAAAAAAAAGATGAATTGGTGCATCTTGGAACACTCATCATACAGTCAGAATTAGTTTGTATTCTTTGGTAGTCCCTTAAGAGAGACAGCTAACTGATGGGGTCCTGAGATTGAAAATGTCTATTTTTTTTATTTAGGAATTAAATATACAAAATAAAAAGCACAAAATGAGGACAATATTCTTTCTGTAAATTTTTTAAAAGCAGTAAACCCACACACAGGAGAAGAAGACAAAGATATTAAGGAAAAAACCCTAGACAACAATAATCAATTAAATCTTCAAAAATAAAGAAAAAAAGAGAAGAAAAAAAATTATCCAATTCAAATGGTGAGGTAAAGTGCTCTTTTATGTTCCATTTCACGTCCTGCAGGAACAATAACATTCTTTTGAGAATCAAAACTGAAATCTAGACATTTTTAGCTCACAGGAAAATATGTGTTTTGATTGAGCATTTATATGAGATTAGAATTCTTAAATATCAGTCTAATTATCCACATTAAAAAAATAATCTTAGAAAGACTTTTGAAAAGTTACATGTGAATAACAGTTAAAGAACAAATTGTAAACCAGACTCTAGTAATTGTAGCTAGTGCAATCAGGCCCTCAGCCATCATCAGAATTTCAATCAGAGGAAGGTAAATCCTGTGCAGTGCAGAGGAATGGATATATTAGTATCTATATATTTTTGTGTCCTTTATTGTCAAATTGTCTCCAAAAAAATATAAAATGTATCATGTCAAAATAAGGAAAATGAGAGGTAAGACGGGGAAGAAATAATTATTAATATTATTAACCAACAGGAAACCGAGCATCAGGTAGACTAGGGGTTTGGTTATTAGTGAAACTGTAGGAATAACATGAAATATGTCTGTGAGGCATAACAACAGCAGAGTTTTGTTCTTTGTGTTTGCTCATTACGGTGATATGTATTCATTACTGACCACTATTTGCTATAGGTTTTGATCATTTCAGTGCTGGATATTTCCCTGGCTTCAAGGAGGTGTGGGTGGAAAAGGAGTCAGTTCTAAACTCCACTCACTCCTACTCTTTCTTTACTTATTTGCTTCTAAAGAGCAAGTCTTACACCTCTCCCTTCTTTTCACAACCAGAGTCATCATCTACTATTAATTGGTTTATACACATTAAGAAAGAGAATAGGTAACAGACTCAGAAACCAGACACAATTCACTCAAAGTCCTACTTCACTCCGTAGTATCTCCTTCCTTTGTACTGCCATCAAAGAAGAGTAAAACAAACATCCATCATTCCTTTCCAGGTTCACCACAGTCAGTCTGAGTTTCTGTCCCCAAGGATTTTGCATTATATGTTTGCACTATCCACTTCACAAGCAGTTATTTTAGTAGCTGCTGGGACCTCCAATGGTAGACTATCCTCTACTCTTGCTGAAGGATGACAACAGTGATTTATTAGGTCTTTCCTTTTTGTAACTACCATGATACTGTAATGAGCAAGTATTCACTTCACACTTCTCTTCCCGATAATCTACTGGTATAGATCTGTGGTTTCCTTTTAATGTCTGGTTCATTAGATGGTACAAATGTGTGTAGCATTTTTAGCTGTGGTTGAGGAAAGCAGGGAATATTGAGGTTAAGGTTTATTATGACTGTCATGTTCAGGAATGGAGAGCTATATACTATTTCTGCTCTGAGTGTCTGCACATAACTCCAATTGACACTGGAGTTATGCATTTGCCTGAAAGCTGTTTATCACTTTGTGAGTACTTGCTGTTTCTAAGGGTGATCAGAACAGAATAGATCTGAGTACCAGTTTTTTTGAACCTCCTTGAAACTTTCTGTGCAGCTCAGTTAAAGACATGATAGCATAGTATTCTTTACTATATTTTACATAGCATGTAAATTCCAACAGGTAATAGTTCTGTCCCTAAAACCACAAACACAAAAATATTAAGAATATTCAACAGTATCATTTATTATGTAGAGGGCACTATACAGTTGCCCTCCCCTGACACTTGAAATACAAATGCTTCAGGAGGGAATAAACCCCTGAAAGCTTGGTTGCAATTTACTTCTTTACTTCCTGCACACAGTAACAATGATAATTGAATTGAAAAGCATTTTAAAATTCATAAATATATAAGTAGCCATTATCTAGTGGAAAACATATGTCTGACTATAGGACCTGATCCACTACTCAGTTATTCCAATTTTAAACTAATGTAACTCAACGGTGATCAATGAGGGGGCTGTTGTGCAACTGAAGTAGCATAAGGCAAATAACATTTTTAGTACATGTAAGGGTCGTTTTGCTTAAAAAGAAGGCTAGCATTTTCATTGTGTGTTTATTTTGGGTACCTTAAACCAAATGCCCAGAAAAAGAGGCACTCAGAATAACTGGGTACTTTTAAAACCTGCTTCTATTATGACTGACAAAAAGCTGAGCGTATTTAGCTACGTACTTCTATTACAGAGGGAAAAAACTTGCTGGGTTTTTCCTTTTTGTGGGGTAGAAATTTGTTTTTAAAGTAACCAAATGTAGCTGCTCAGTAATCTAATAAGAAAGTGATTTCAGCTGGAATTTGTTTTGATATTTAAGACAAAACTTCATAGGTTGGTTAATGGAAAGTGAACAGGATGATCTTTATATGTTCATAAATGCAAACAGTTTAAGACCAGAAGGAGACCATTAGAGTCTTCAGTCCGAGCTATTTTCTCTTCAATTTAACTCAAATTATCTCTGCACTGAGCAGACTTGAGTTTGGCTGAAGAGTTTTTTTTTTAAAAAAAGGCATCCCACCTCAATTTTTCTGAAAATCATTGACTCCTGAAGTGTTAATCATTACACTGTGTATTAGCAAAGCATGTGTGGAAGGCAGAATCGGTAATTCACAATGCTAAGTTTATATAAAACCAACAATCCTCCCCTGCTGCTCCCCCCCAACTCCTGTGCAAACCTAGCACCATAACCTAGGGGATGAACATAAGAGAACGCAAGGCTCTGGTGTTATTTCCACCCTTCTGATAGCTAAGCTTTTTGTGGAGGATCTGCTGTGGAATTTCAAAGACAATAAGCAAACTTGCACCAGACAAATAAAGTTACATTCCTTTGCATTTTAGATATAAGACATAAAACAGATACAGGGCTGTTCAATCCTTTATCAAGGTGACACAACCCCAGAAAGCTTTGATGCTGTCTATTGCAAATCTCATGAGAATTTGAGTAGGAAACAAAATCTGATTAGTTTGTTTGACTCGCCTTTCTAACTACATATATTCAGAAAAGGTTTCTGTACAATTCTCTTCCCCTCTCTTTATTGTGTGGTTTGCTTTGTTTGCTTGAATTTAAAACTGCCATTATGTGAAAGTGTTGCAAGTATAAATAATTTAGAAGATAACTCTGTGGGGATACTAATAATAAGTCCCTGCTTTTTCTAATAGCTACTCATTACAGTTCTGAGAACTAGTATTCAAGTTACACAACATCACCATGTCACAGATACTGTGGATGTTGACAATAAAGTAATTTTGACATCTTTTTAATTAAGTGTATTTTGCTTCTTTAAAATGCCCCTTTTGTTTGCAACTGATTTTAATTCTCTAAAAATAGCCAAAGGCTTCTTGAGTACAGAGATTGATGGACAGACAGATACATCCATCTGGTTTTATCTATCTTAAGTGTTCGGATGTAATACTTTTCCCCAATAAGAAGCCACAATGATACAATTATCTATCAATGCACAATTACTTCTAAGGAAAATCTAATTAGTTAATAGAAGTTAAGAAAGACAAATGTACAAAGGTAGTAAGTGGCTCAAACTCAAACAGTCCTACTCTGTTCACTCTCATTTAAAGAAAAGAAAAAGCTTTTAATGGGGCTTCTCTTACTTTTACCCCATTATTTTATAAATTATTTTGCCAACCTTTCACAGCAAAATAGTAATTTTAAGTAGGCCAACACTGAGGTCAGGTTTTATGCACTTGGTGGTAATGATAGTGTAGCTGCCCTTTCAGACTTAAGTCCAACTGTTGAGTCTTTTTTTTCTTATTTTTATATTTCTGCATGGTCTCCAGTAAATGAACAGGTGGCGTCAGTCTGAATAACTGTTGCTTAGAGAAATCAAGCTCCCTATCATGCTAACCTCCTCCTGAGGTCTTTTGAAAAGTTATAGGGCAGGCATGCACTTTTTAATGCAGTCATAAGTAATAGCCTACTTCATGCTCTGCACACAACAAACAGAGGGGATTAAACAACTGATGGCATGTAGAGGCCATCCTCTCACAGAGATGCACACTGTTTCAGGACTTGGTTCTTTGGACTATATTATGGAGAAAGATATTGACTATAGATAATCATAAACTGTTCAAAGCTACATTTTGTGTTTGTGGTTTGTTTGGGTTTTTTTTAACAAATATTGCAGAGCTTTATCAGAACCATATTCACATCCTCTGTTCCAAAGTGTAGCTGTGTTGTGATGATTCTCAGGGCAAATTATTTAGATGTTAAAGGATACACAGTCCATTCAAACAAAACAGAACTCAAGAACTGGGAGGAAAGCATCACTTTAAAATACTGTGGAAACTTCACATTAATTACTGTTAAAGTTAAAATTACTGATGAGATGGAACAAGCCACAGCTGCAGCTACTGCAAATTGCTTGGCTAACAAACTATTATTATAAACAGAGTATTGTCTAAATGAAGCTCATGTTTTAGTATAATTTTATATATATGGGTTTATAACCTGGCAAACAAAACTGACAGTGAAACCAGAGCAACATTACTTTCTCAGAGATTCTTAAATGCAAGTTTTACTTCTCAATACTCCTCACACATTTATTCTCACTGTCCCAAACCCACATGCATTTCCTAGTGTTCCTAGAGTTCTTCTTCTCACACCTCCAGTGTCCACCCCTCTTCCTATTTCCACTTCAACAATCTGTCTCTTCTTCTTCTGCCTTCATCTCTTCCCACCTTGAAAATTGTAGTCCCCTTCTCCCAGGACTCTAAGTCCCAGTTCTACATCCCCCCTTAATGTATCAAATGCTGGCACTTCACACACACATTAAAAAAAAATCACCTTCTACTTTAGGCACTTCAGCAACTTTCCTCCATCCTTTTCTGAATCAATTTCAAAATCGTCTTCTTTAAAAAAATGTTGAAACCTACTTCAATGTAGATGTCTCTTTTTTTCCCCCCCATTGTCCTCTCCTCTCACTTTGTCTAGTGCTGCCCTCCCCTCAGTTCAGCAATCTCAGTTGAAAAATACTTCACTTCTACCATAGCTCCCATCTAAAGAGCCTTTCTGTATCTAAAGATCCTTTCTGTATCATTGGCTAGCCATATATTTTCTCCTTTCCCTGTACATACCTCTTAATTTCTCTCCATGGAAACTGGTTTGGGACAGCGTTCACGAGGAAGATTAATACTGTATGGCATGCTTAAGCAGTTATTATAGGTCTGTGCTATATTGGAAAAAAACAGAGCATGATCTTGGTAGCACTTGGAATAAATTTGGCAGAAGGATTAAATGGGGGGTTTTGGTCTGGATGCAAAACATGCCCAAAAAGATTTTCCCTTTCCAATTTCTTATCTGTTTTTACTACACTTGAAAATGAAGTGTAGGCATCCATCTTACCTGCACATCTTTGCATCAGATTTGTCCCAGCAATCAGGTACATGGAACTGTGAAATTTGTGGAATTTCACATTATGATGTTTTCATATTTGTTCTTTTATAGACCCTAGTTTCTTGAACTAAAGGAATACAGGTCATCTAGATACATTTTTTTTTATCGGGAACACATGTTATCAGGCATCAAAAATTAGGCAGCTACCTGGACCACATGTCAGCAAAACTGATTGGTGGTTAAGGGACATACGTAAAATACAGCTGGATTTTTCAACTCAGGCTTCTGTCAAAACCTGTGGTAGCACAGATTCCTTCCCATGGGAATTTTTCTCTTCTTCTGCCTGTGTTCTATAAATAAAGATAAGGTTTGGATGTTATTGAAACTGTCTCTGGAAAGATGGACAGTTCTACCTGGCCTATGGGCGGAGGGGGAGGTTTTGAATTGACCCAATCCGGAGAAACTTTTAAAAGTCTATATAAGTTTTAGAATTAAATAATAAAATCAGAATTCCGCCTCACCCGATCCAGTCTGGTTCGTGCACTCGGTTAGCGCTCAACAGCGACAAAAACCCTTTTAGAGTGCTAAATTTTTCTTTTGCTATTGACCACTATATTTGTTTTTATTTATTTCACTGACTCATAGAGCTAATGCACTTCCTGAAACATCTCCGAGAACTCATGTGAGACACCACAGGCTATGCTGTCTTAGGCTGGAATTTACTAGGATTAAAACAGATGTGGCATTACTAGGGTCTGCTAAACTTCATGTGATTTATAAAGATATGAAGCATAGCTGTTATGATTACAGTGATGCCAAAAATTTTGTGGATGATAATATAGTCACACTGGAAAGACATTATAACAGCTGGGGAAGAATCAAGAAAAGGAAATGGAAACTTAATTCTCCTTTACTAGTCAACCTGAAGCGGTGTCTGAATTTGTAGCTTTTATTATTCTGTTTTACATGGATGCAAGTTTACAAGTTTGCAGGTAGAAAGGCATATTTGATTTCCAAAATAGTTAAATGGTACAAGATTTTCACTATCAAATTAAAGATTTGACTATTCCTAAGAAAGTAAATCATTGACAATTTTAATAATTCAAAGCGAAAAACAAATAATAACTTTCCCTCTTCTAACTAACTGATTTATCTTCCTAAATTTTCTTCAGTTTGAACAATGTATTAAAATAAGAACATTGCTTTTGTTCCATTTATAGTTAATTTCTTATCAAAATAATTTTAAAATTCTTATGCACAAAAGTACAATGCTGAACTACTTTGTTTGAAGATGCTGCCTGTGAATTTGGTACATCTTTTTCTTTTTTCACTGGCTTTTGTTTTTGTTTTACATAGTATTTCTATTGACCTTAAATTTTATGTTTCTTTCAAAGGCTGGTTAAAGGTTGGTTGGATGCTGTAAAACTTGGCTTGAACTTCTTATGAAAGTGTTATTATAATGTTGGCTTATGAACTAATTAAGCCACAATAAAAGATCTGTGTAGCATATTTTATTAATTTCCTCATTGTTAGATATGTTTCACATTTGAGTTGTGTATGAGTGTCAAGCACAAACCCTGCAATCATTAGTTTAAGCTAATCTTTACCATTTGTCGCCACGGAAATTTCCAGCATCATCTAGCTGCTATCTAGTCCCAAGAAGCTTAAGAACTTTAGGTCCACATATACTTTTTTCCACTGGTGAGCATGCACAAAACTGCTTAGAATGGGATATAATTGAGAAATCTGGAACTGTAATCCTAGCAGTACTGTAAAGTGAGATATTGCTCTTTTCACAGTTATTTTATTATACAAAGGACTTCCAGGACAGAGGAGTAGGAACACAAATACATACAGAATGACAAATAGACAGTAACCTGTTCCACAGTGACACAACTTTCCACACAAAATCAGCTTTGCCTCACTGTATTTCCCCAAGGGCCAAACTCAGCCAAAGTTCTTGTTGTACATCAGCCATACCAAGCTTTACACAAAAGAGTCAAATGGGGTAGAGGGAGTGCTATCCTTAATGGCTCATTGGCTAGAAAATTCACTTGTTAAATAGAGTATATGTTTGCAGGTCTTCTCTTTGTCTTGATTTAAACCAATGTCTTAACTGTTCCAATTGAGTCGAGTTTCTCAATCAATGGGCTATTGAACATAATGCTCCATCTTTACTCTTCTTCACTACCATGCCTTTCTTGTTCTTCTGATTTCCAGTTCTTTTGTGTATGTAACGACTAGTCAGTAGAACAAAATTAATGAAGAACACGGGCTTGACTGTACAGCCTCTTGGTTAAGGCTCCAACTTCAGATGTGTGAAAGTTAAGTGCTGGTTAATTATGACTGTAAAATTGCTTAATTGGGGTGGCATATCTTCAGAATATGAACTGAAGGGGCTTTGTTTATTGTACTGAATCTGTGGGTGATTCAGATATTCTTTTAGAATGTGATGGACCCATGCTCATGTCTGTGTTCCAATCAAGCAGGATAGGGAGGTAAAACTTGATCTCCTTCTTTCCAGATAAACAGTCAAATGATTATGGTGTCAGCTAAAAAGGAGAGATATTTATCTGTGTTATTATAAGGAAGATCAGGCCTGTCCTAAGATGTCTGTCTGTCTAAAAGGATCCATAGGAATCCTGATGGGACATAAGTGTCTAACTCGGAGATAGAGCACAGTTACTGCAGAAAGTAACTGACTGTTAGGAAACACAAACACAGAGCAGCGGAAATGATGATGGGATGGGATCTTAAAAAGTAGAAATCTACATGCCTAAAGAATTTAGGCATTTTCAGTGTTAAGTGACAGTCTGGGTTTTTTTTTTTTTAAACAAAAAATGTAGTTAGGTATCTAAGTCCACCTTCTGGTGATTCCTGGAACATCTAACCAGAGACAGAAATCTCCTTGAGAGCAGATCAGCTACAATTTAGGCACTAGTGTCAACACCCATTTGCTAATATTGCCTTCTAACCCAGAAATTCACTGAACATTTGGGATTAGCTTTACAGGGCCTATGATGATTTTGATAACAGAACTTGATAATTTTGAAAATTTGCCTTATGCATCTGAGTGCTTTACTAGACCAGGATGAAGTGATGAAAGTTGTTAGATATGGCCCTGCCATTACCAGTTTTGTGGGCTCAAATGCAGGTTTATACACATATTCTCAGACGCCCTTACCCCCTAAGCAGTGTAGGAACAATTAGTGAAATTCTGAAAATTAAGCCTCAACATTCTATCAGTCAGAACAGACAGAGTTAATATTGAAATCCATCAGCAACCAGTTATTAAAATTATGTAAGATCACACACAGTTTCCAAACTGCTTTCATAAAGAATGAAAGGTAAATATTAGATAGGTTATATAGATTGGGTTTCATTTCATGACAAATATCGCAATTGTGTGCAAAATATGGGATAGTGGAACACATTACAGAACTAGCCAGTTTTGACTGAAGAAATACATGCACCATTTCAAGCTTCTTTCTGTGGCAGGACTTAATTTTCACATGAGCTATCTAAGTGGCAAAGACTGCATTAAAAAAAACTTCTCCAGTTACCCATCCTTTAACAGAAGAAAGAAAAATACATTAAAAGACCTCTCTTTAGCTGGGAAAGCCAACAACTGAAACGTGGTGCACTTGAGCACAAGCATCTTCAATGCTCTGCTCTGCCCATAAGCCAGCCAAGTACTGAAATCAGGAGAACCCAGCCTTTCAAATGTTTTAGAAAGAGCAAACCTTCATAGTTTCAGTCCTTGCTCATTCCGAAGACAGAAGCTTGTTCAAAATGGCAGAGAGACAAGAAATGGTGTAACAGTCTCATATATGTCCTCAATCACAGCATATCTGGCCATCTAGGACCCTTGCAGAGCACCAGCAGCTTTATCACTGACTTGCCAGCTGTACTTTGCAATTATCTCTGGGGAGACAGCAAGGCAAGCTAAGGAGTAAGACTGAGCCCTGGAGAGATGAAGGTCAGAAAATATGAGAAGCCTGGGATACCGAGTGATAGGCTGAGGAAACGGCTCCACAGAGGTTTTTAATTTTTCCATTCCAAAGCATTTTGGCTTGCAACAAGGATCCATTAAACATTTTCATATGTAACAAACTCTCAAAAATGTTTTTAGGACATTTCCCCTTGATTCATGTGGAATACAGAGAACACAAGATGGGATGAGAGACAGCAAAAGTTTCACCAGTATGACACTGGGAAGATCTGTATATTTACCTCTTCATTTTGGCATACTTAATACACTTGTCCCCCACTTGTTCTGCTACGTGCTCATCACTTTGAAGCATGTACTCCATAACACGGCAGGCTGCAGTCTCATGGTGTCTGTGGTGTTGTCACATATTTAACTACTAAGACATTAGACCCTCTGGTTTGACAAAGTCTTGCCACCAATATTGTAAAAACTAAAGGGAAAACATTAACATCTGCATCTACTGAAAGAGAGATTTACATAAAGCAGAATCTCCAGTATCCAGACAGTGCAAAGAGCAAAACACAGGGGATATCAGCATGTAGGTATGACTTACTGAGAGGTTATTAGGTGTATCCGGATGAGAGCTATAACTTGGGAAATGGGGAGATGTATTTATACATAGTGTATTATTTATGCCCATTACTTCTAATTGCCTAACTAGTTCTCTTTCCTCTCACGTATACTTTAGTACCCACCAATGAAAGAAAGATGTCTACAGCTAAATATCTGCCAATTATTATGGACTTTTGCTTAATATTCTATTGTTCAACTGACAGCACAGTTTTTAATATATCATTTTATACTATCCTGTACATCATCATTTTCCTGCCTCCCTTAGGGCTCCGGCTGTAATAGTTCTTATTTATTTCCACAAGCTAACATATATGCAAAAGATCTTGTAGTCATGATGTTGCCCCCACCACCCTCACCTCTTCCCATCTTTGTTTTTGTTATCCTTTCTTGTCTGTTTTTAAAGTTACAGTATAAAGAAATGTGAACACAGCATGCGTGTAGACAAAAACCAGGGTCAAACACACAGCTTCTCTTCTCTTCAGCAGTGTTACACTGCAGCCATTTATTGTGCCCTGTAGGTTTGTGTTTTCAGCTAATAAACTTGAAAACAGATCATAAGGGAAATAAAGGAAAACTCTCTTTCTATACCAATGGGTGAGGCAGGACTTTAACAGCCTCTGCAGTAACAGATCACCTCACAGAATCTGCTCAGCACCTTCTAAGAGAACGAATGGAGCACTGACTCAGGGTTGGCAGTGCTGCAGTCTGGTTAGCTGCATCAAATGCTATTTCTTACTGAGTTCTTGTTCTGCCAAATGATTTTTTTGAGGAGAATCCGCAGCAGTATAAGCTGGAGGTGCTTGCAACTGCATCACTGTGTCTGAAACAGAACAGACATCTTTAGGATCCTAGTTTTCAAACTTTCAGCAGTGTATTTCTATAAATAAATACATTTTGGCTGTGTTTTTTCTGAAGTGGGCTCTTTGGATCCAATTTCCTGACGTTCCCTGGTTGACAGGTAGAAGAATACACTTTTTTTTTCTTCAGATTTTAATAACAATGAAAAAGTGCACAAGCTTCGTGGTCAAGACAGGACAGTGGGTACAAAAAATAGTTATCTTAAGGCAAAATTTACTGTCAGGGAAAATGGAACATTCCTTCTGAACTCACAAACTGGTAGTGCATGTGCAGGTTGGTTGTAGATGGTTGCTACAATAAGGCTTCTTTCATACAGGTGTGTTTATGCCCCAGGCTTGCTGGCCACAGTCCATTCCATTTACAGAAGCTGAATTAAACAATAACTACCGCATTGCAAAAAGAAGAAGGAAAAAAAAAAAGGTGAGCGTCAAAGGAGATGCCTGAGAGCTTTGTTAGGGCCAAGAAAAACCCTGTTGCAGTTGTCAGAGCTTGTTGATGTTGCAGAGAATGGCACTTTTTTTTTTTCTGCTGGATTTTGTGGTTCTGCCTTAGGAAAGAAAGTAAAATAGAACGGAAGAACAAAGTCCTACTCTATAAATCAGCAGCTGCTCCTTGCCAGATCAAAGGAGTGACATTTTTGCTCCTGGACTACTTGTCCACTTTAGGTGCTTGACAGACAGCTAACAGCTGGCCTGTTACATAGTATAGGAGAGTTGGGCTACATCTTCTTCAGAGTAGATGACAAGCTAATCAGAGATACCCATAGCACAGGACATGTGAGTGCACCTTGATCTCTTCAAACATACCCACTACATAATTGCTAAACACCTTTATGCATTTTTGGCAAGTTGCTACTTAGGTAGTTTCCACTGAAAAGTAAAAAGGAGAATTAGTGCCTTAATCTTATTTGATCAGGGAAGCTAAACAGATGTCAAATTTGTTGACAACTCTCCTTTTCAGTCAATTTAGAATCGATTAAAAAAAATTAATATGTTAAATATTGATAAGTTAAAAATAGATGTAAAATACTTGAATGTGGTATTATTCAAAAACTATACTTTGTTTGGGTTTTTTTAAAAGTTACCTAAAATGAGATCACTCAACTCCTGATGGCGTTTTCAAGACTGTTGGACCCTAATTAGTTTTGAAAATCTTCTCCTAGGAGTTTAAGATGACAAAATAACACATCTTTAAATGCATGAGTTACTTAAGATTTTAGAGATTTGTTGTCTACCTTTAACATGAATTTCTAAGTGCTAGCAAATCAAAGTGCATGCCAAATTAGCTAAAATTGTATTTAGCATCTCCACAAGACATATGTATACAAACTTGGAATTTTAATGTCAGTAGTAAAAATTTCAAAGTGATTAAGTTTCTAGTTGATTCCCATCTGCAATAAATCAAGTACAGGATGAGGTTAAATACTATGGCTTGTGTCTATTGACTTTACATTTATCTGTAAAATATGAATAGCTAAGGAAGTATGTCTGTCTCCTCCCTTCCTTTCAAGTATCTTTAAAAGATCATTTTTTACGGTGCGTGGTAAAAAACCATACATGAACAACCTGAAGGCAGTGTCAAAAGAGGAACAGCCACCTCTGGCGTGTGTTCTCTGGTTTCAGGTGGCATGCACCAAAAAGCGCTTGTTTCCCACCAGGAACCAAGGGGGAATAAGGGATGATACTTTTCCACTTAGGCTGAGGTTTGCTGGGAGCTGGTGAGGAAAGCTGTGCCCAGCCGCGGCAGTGGCGTGTGTGGAGCGGCACTCCTCAGGCAGACGCCCCGCCACGCCGGGGCTCGCACCGAGCAAAGGCGGGCCTGCTCATGGCGCTGCCCGGCTCCGCGGGGGCAGCGGCACCCCCGGCCTGGCAGCGGTGCTCTGGCCCCACCTCATGGCGCCCTGCTGCACAGCGAGAGGCCTCCCTTGGGGCCACCCAGGCCGGACCTCGAGGCCAGCCCAGTTCTGCGGCCGGGAGCGATGGCTCTTCCGTGGCCGGCGCTGCTGCTGCCGACCCCATGGAACGGCTGGACGCGGCCTTGGCGCGGGGCCGTGAGGGGCGCGGGGCACGGGGCGGCGGGGCAGCCCCGGTGGCGGCGGGGCCCCAGGTTCGTGGGGAGAACTGGGGAGCCGCAACTGCGGCTGGGGCCTTTATTTCCTTGCCGGAGAAGGCCCTGCGCACAAGCCCCTGCCCCGGGGCGAAGGCAGGGCGGCTCCCCCGGTCTGAGCTGCAGTGCGGGTGCTCCCCGTGACAGCCACCGGGGCCCTCCTCGGCAAAGCCAAATCGTTTCTCGGCGCTCCCAAGGAGTACTCTGGTAACCGAGAGTTACACGTTTAACGAGGCGGATTTTCCTCTGAGGTGAATAGATGCCCGTCTTGCCAATTCTCATGATTTTATCACAAGACTCAAGTTATTTCATGTTAACTCGAGGTCCCAGCTCCAGGAGACAATGGTTATGTGAGAATCTTTTCAAATAAGTTTCTAGATTTTGTGGCTGAGAAGAGCATTTTAAAAATGTGGCGCAATGACTGAAAAACTCGCAAAGTAAACACTGGGAAGAGCACTGTTTAAATTTCTGATTTTTTTAGGAGAGTCTCACAGTTACAGGAAGAGCAAAATCATGATTTCCAACAACTGGCAGCTCCAAATGGCACGATGTATTTTTAGGAGGTCCAACATAAACATAGAAGATGCGGCAGAAGTCTTTGGGATGGTTAGCACCTACCTCAGGCTGCCTCAGGCGCCCAGCTAAGTTGTTCCCTGTCATCTTCTGGAGTCTTCACCAAACGTGGATGCTGACTTAGGTCCTTTGAATCACACCTTTGACAGATGTGAGATGTCTGAATAAGCTTTAGAAAGTTGATGTAAACAGCCCTTAATCCCCCTTCTCTAACAAGGCTGTCCAAAACTAGGTGAAGCTTTGCCAGGGAATAAACCTGCCTGTCCCTCCCGCTTCCTCTCAAAAGCAGTCGTGTAATTGACTCCATTTCTCAATATGCATGACTTAGGGAAGCCTTATTTAGATGGCTCATTTCCAGGTGACTAACTCAGCTTTTTTTAATTTCCTATAAGGAATGCTGCAAATATGAGTTGGTAACCAGGTGTGACATAGATTCAGTGAAGCATAAACAAGGGCTTTTTCAACTATTTTTGTACATACACATACTGAAGGATGCCTAAACCTAATTCTGTCAGTTTAGAATACATAGTGGAGGTAGAAGTTAAATAAAATAGGATAAATAGATTTTACTTGCTTGAATGAAAATTTTGGTGATAGACAAAGACTGCTGTAAAGGCAGGGGGATCGATACTGATAAAAATGTTTCTGCAAATTAGTATTTTCTAATGCATTCTTTCAGACTGCTCTGAGCAGCTCACAACTTTTAAAATATTTTTTTCTGCCTGGGAAAGAAGTAATTTTCTAGGTTGCTTAGGAAAACATTTTTTGCGACTCTTTCATTGGTTATTTTCCCTTCAAAATTAGGGCATTCTTGGGCAACAAGGGATCAGTGTAGCATATGCACTTTAGCTAAACACTGACATGTTCATAGTCCAAATACTGAAATATCATTTAGGCAAGGATTTATTTCACCATCCAAAGTGAAAACATTTGGATTATTTTTTAGCATGCATTCTTAGACTCTTACTCAGCAAAAACATTGAAGCAGGTGCTTAGACCCCATTTATTCTTCAAGCTCAGCACCCATTTATGTAGGTTTAATAAGAGTTGAGCTTCTCGTCCACATTTGGCAGGTTTTTGAAAAATCTTGCGAGACTGTTCCCCTGGGCACCTGAAATTTTTTTAATTTTTTTTTTTCAGATGACAGAAAGCAAACAATTCTAATCCCAAATTAGTGTTGCTTTTGTCATTACTTGTATTTTTATTATTTCTATGACTAAGTCTGTAACAATGTTTGTTCAGTACTTCTGTCCTTTTCAAGTCTAAGAGCAAAAGTGTCTTGGGCTAAAACTGAGTCAAAACTTTTCTTATCATTAATCCTTTTAAAGAACTGTTTGTGAATTCATCTCACAAATTTGTTTATTTCTCTGGTTTTCACAATAAGAATTGAGAACCGATTTATGCAGTGGCTGGTTTGTTAAATAAATTCAATATTTTAGCACCTCGTTTTCTGGGATGGATATTTTAAGTGGAAATCCAGATTGAAGACTGACACTGAAGTTTTGAGTTGTACGTGGTGGCTCCACATTGTTCCTCAGTTTCTCATGGGGAGCAGTCTATGCTGCTGGGGCAGGACTGGTTCAGTTTGGCACCAGTTCATCTCGCAGAAGATATTAGACATACAGACAAGTGATGGGAGTTAAATAACACTCTCTGCTCGAGCTCAGATTAGGCCCCAAGTTGGGAATGAATTATAGTTTCCTAAGCATTCGTGCACTTCATCCTCCTGAAACAAGACCTGTTGTGACCCTACATACTTAAAGTGAATTTTCCATGATAGCCATAAAGTAAAGCTGGAGATGTTTCTAATTCTGATTGCTAAACAGTACAGTCACTAACAGTTTATTTCAAGAACTAATCTTAGGCAGATTCAGTTATGTTGTGGTCACGGTGTTTTGTAGAGTATGTGTAAAAAAGACAGTGGAAACAACAACAAAATTATTTTTGAGTGTGCCAGATTTGAACAAGCAGATTAAGAGATCACTGTTTGCTATTTATTCTCTTTGCACTTTGCAGAAATATGTCTGTGATTTTATGTGAACATTATTTATTATAAGAATAAAATGTATTATGCAAATTTGAGTTTAATATCATTTGATATGACTTGAGATAAACTATGATAAATATATAAAGAAGATTAATTAAAGGGCTTCCTATAAGTACAGAATGCATATTTATTTTGGACAAAGAAAACCAAGTCTCTATTTGAAGAGATGTGATTAAATGCATATATTTTGATTATATTGTCATGCTAATTATCAATGGTAGGAACCAATTAGGACTAGTGCTACCAAATCAGTGCTACCAGACTATATTCCATATTCACTAGGGCACCTTTACTGCTCTACTGGGTTTTGCTGTAAGCAGATAAAAGTGAAATTGCTTCCTTTAAAAGTCCATATCATTGTACATTTTGAGGCAGATCTTGTTCATTTGTACTTTCATAAACTGTCCCGCAGAAGTTACCAGAACTACTTGTCTGAGAAAGACAGACTCTGGCTATAGGAAATAGATGTGGCTGCTTTAGCTAGCAATTAAAGAAAAAATACAAGATGCAAAAAGCCTTTCTATTCAAATGGCTATTGTTTGAATAAGCAAGGCTGGTAATCTGTCATTTGCAAAATGCTGGGAGTGAGTTTTTTATTGAGCCTGCTATGTCAATGACATGTATTTCTCAACATTACACACCTCATTTATCATTCTGGAATGAGGACCAAGTACCATATGAATGTAGAGTTTGTGAAGGTATTGCGGCGCAGCCCTGGAGGCTGATGACCCGTCTTTACACAGCAGGTAAGGCACAAACAGTGGCAATGTGAGCTCTCTTTGCAGTCCCCTGCCAGTGTGCCTGACTGTTAAGCTGGGGGAACAAAGGAAAGATAGCATATGGATAGCAGATTGTAGGAGCGCTGAGAGAGGACTGAGGAAATCTATGTTGGGTGTGTGGCTCTGCCAAAGATCTCTTGTATGACTTTGGCCTTGTCACTTAATCTCCTTCTGTCTCTGTTCCCCTCTGCAAACAGGGAGAAGGCGTCTCTCCTCTCCCCCAGGCTTTGCCTGGAAATCTGTTCAGACTCAGTTCTCTTGGACAGTGTGCTTGTGAAGCATGGGGTAGAGTAAGGCTGAGCTTCATTGGGTCCTCTAAGTGCTGCTATCATCCAAATAATATGAATTACTATTAACAGTAGAGTAACAAAGAAATCCATGTCTTTTTGATAGATTTTACTCATCTTTTCAGGCCATTCAATTTTTGGCCTCTGGGTGAAGGATATGAACAAGGTAAGCAATTAGTGTCAGGAGCAGAGCTGTGAATTCTTCTTTTATAGGGTTCCAAATAATGCTGAAAACAGTGCCATTGGTGTTCTCTTTTTTCACCTGTTTCTTAATGCCTTTTGAAGACATTTGTGCCAAAATAACATCTTGTTTCTGCAACACAAACTGAAGTGCTGTGCAAAAGGCTGTATTTTGCTTTTCTTTGGCCCTGGATATGGCTCTCTGAGGGATTCAAAAACAGTCCTCAAAAAATGTAAAGGCTAGGGCAGGGACTCTGTTGTCTACGTCTCTATTATGCACTGTGCATATTTATGGGGCAGTATAAGGAATAAATAATAATGCACAAACACTGCATTCTGTGTCCTTGTCTACCAATTGTGCTGATGCATTACATGATGTAGCTACTGCTAGTGAAACTAGGATTCGATTTTTAGCTTCACCTGAAATGTATGTCTGTTTTGCACCTGCAATCCTGCAATCTTGCAAATATAAATAATTCCATGTGTCATTTTTCTAACATACCCACTGGTGAGTATAACTGATGCTGTTTATGAACAAGATTTTTCAGAGGAACCATAGAAATGGAATTCCAAAATTACCTGGATGCCTAAAGCCTATGCTCCTATATCTTTCCAAGTATACATCAGTGTATCTTCTCTCTAGATGAAGTGTTGCTGGTCTAGAGGACATTGCTTGCACCTGCTGTTATGCAGATGTGCAAAAGAAAAATGGAGAAATAATGAAATCAGAAATCAAACCCAAGAGCTGTTTTTCACACATTTTAACTGGACAAAAAAACCACTTTTATTGGTTTTTTTTTTTCAGTAGGAAAACAAATATGGAGGACTCACTTTTAGGGCTTGAGTTCCCATTGCCAAAACAGCTAGTGAATTGCCTGTAGGTAGAGTTTGCAGTGAAAGACTAGCTTTATTCAGATCAGTGGGATAAAATAAGGCACTGCTCTTCTAGGAGTGAATGGCTGGGCAAGATGGGGTTTTCAACACCCATCCCAAAGGCTTAGTCTGTGGAGACTGTCTAATATGTAAGGCTGGAGCACAGCATCCCAGTCTCCATGCTCAGAGGTAAAGCAGATGTCACCTGAAACCCTTAAGGACGTAGAATTTTCTTAATGCTCTGCCTTGTTGTGCAAGCCTATTGAAACAACACTTCAGAGGGCACCCATTTCTTACTAATGTAAACTTTCTGAGAAGTATCCAAAGATATGACCTCTGGGTGAACCTTTAACCTTCCCCTTAATTATTTGTTTGAAGACAGTGTGGAGTTCTCCCGCTGAGAGCCAAGGCCCATAATGCTTCGCAGCCCTGTGAGCAGGGGTGTGTGTGCAGGGAAGTGGAGAGGGACATAAATAAGGGGACCACCAGATGTAAATAATAAAAGTGGTTGGGGTTTAAATAGAAAAAACGAAAGAGCAATTTGGTTTTCCTGAAGAGTGGCCTGATTGAAGAAAAGGGGTTAGTAAGATGGAAAGTGTGTGCGTTGGGGGGGGGGGGGATGTTTCTGTGATTTTTTACAGGCACAAGTAAGTGTTCATTCCATTCTTTAAAACCTTGCCATCTGTATACACCATTAGAAGCTCATAGGAGAAGAGAAAACAGTCTTATCAGGCTTTCCTGTTAATCTCTATTGGCCTTAACTTCAGCTGATAAAAGGCGTGCTGGATGGAGGAGGTTCAGGTCAGGCTCCATTTGGTCAGCGCAGCAACATTACTGGAAAGTAACTCAGCAAATAAGTCCTATCGGGGACCTTTGTCTCTGAGGAAAGAAACACACTTCAAAATCGCACCACTGGGATAGGAGATGCCATCACTGTGCCACAGTCAGAAGGGAATAAACAAGTATATTTACTGTGTCTGAGTTTTTATTTTAATACCTGAAGCCATGACTAATTCTGAGGCAGGATTACATTTCTGTCAACTGAATGATACTTTTCCTAAGGAATAAAGAACGTCTTTTGGATGTAAACAGAGAGATGCCAAAGAACCCTGTAGTGTTACTTGTAGCATTTATGCATCTGTCTAATGAAATTTCCACGAGTGTGATTACAGAAGATGCAATCGAAGGTGTGCCACCATCCTTTATTATCTGCGAAGGAATTTAACCAGAGGGTGGGAGGGAGTGAGGGAAGCACAACAAAAGGCCTTGCAGAGTTAATGCTATATAAAGGCTAGCAATTTACTAAATGAGCAGATGAACTTAGTTTTCAGTTAACTGACTGAAAGACTTTGCTAGGCGTTGGATCGGGCCCAATGGCAATTATTAGAGGCTGTTTTGGATGATGGGCATGTTAGTATTTCTGAAGAGGATTAAACGCTAGTATTCGACTTCATTAGCACTCCTTAAGGGTCACCAGGCGAAAGCCTGAGCTGTGAAGTAGCACACAAAACCTGCGCGAAGGCTCCAAAGTGTTCTCAAACACAAAGAGAAGGGACAAAAACAAGTGTGGCTCCCGAGTGATAGAAAATTGTCCTGTTTTCAAAGATATGCTGTGAATAGGCAAGTTTTAAAATTATTTTAGGGAAATTAATTTAGCTTAGCTTGTGCTGATGTGGATTGCTGCACATTAAGCTAATAAGAAATATGCAAGCACTTATTTTTGGATTACTAGCAAAATTAAATCCAGGCTCTGCAGCCAACTAACTGCCTTTGCCAGTGCTCAAAAGCCTCGGCAACCACCCCAGTTTGAGATTAAAAAAAAGAGGTTATTTTGGGCCTAATATTAACCACATGTACCTGTGACTGGGGATTTCTAACGAGTTGAAAGGTGCCAGAGTTGAGGGCAGGCGGGCGGTCGCCTTGCACGGGGTGTCCCCGC
>VZTH01007945.1:166317-176317 GCA_013397815.1 Aleadryas rufinucha | reverse complement strand
CTGTTCAACAGTATTCTTTGAGAGACTGCAGGCACAGGGCCAAATCCTGCTTGCCTTACTCATGTGAATAGTCCCACTGACTTCAATGGGCCTCGTGAATAAGGCAGCAGGATTTGGCCCGTAATGATATAATAGGATTTTAAGATTTGTTCTAGGAGAAAAACATGACATGTACTTTTAGGGCTAAACCTTTAAGGTACTGAGCAGCAGCATACCCCATTGACTTAACTGAGTGTTGAAGGCATTCAGCATCTTTCAGGAGTTGCTTAGCACTTCAAAGATCAGGACTTTTGTTGGTATCTCAGTTTTGTTCATTTATGCAGTTGGGTCCATTGATCTGTGTGTGGAATTTGCATTGATACTGCTTAGCAAACCCAGACAGGATATAGCCTTTTACATTTTTAAAATACCAAAGAGAAGCAAATCACATATTTATGCTCAATTGACAAGTCTTTACATATAGCCAGCGTCCTTGTAAAATTTATCGTAGGAATTCACCCACTAGGTTTTTTTTGAAGTATACTTATATTTTGTGATACTCAGTTGTGCTCAATATTTAGTTCTGTTATGTGCATTATCCTGCTGAATGATCAAATTAAATGCAAACTAGAATTTGAATGTCTGCAAACATTGGCAAGAATCTGCAGCTAATTTTAGATGGAAGATTTGCAGTGTCTGTTGTTTTTCCTGTTCATTTTAGATGGGTAAATTGTAAAAACGTTGAGGAATCTGACCTGCTTTTTTTTCCCCCTTTTGTCTAGGTTTGCAAGGCATGCCAGGGGACTACGTATCTCAGGGTGGTCCTGTGGGTATGAGTATGGCACAGCCAAGTTACACTCCTCCCCAGATGACCCCACACCCAACTCAATTAAGACATGGACCCCCAATCCATTCATATTTGCCAAGTCACCCCCACCACCCAGCCATGATGATGCACGGAGGACCCCCTACCCACCCTGGAATGACCATGTCAGCACAGAGCCCCACAATGTTAAATTCTGTAGACCCCAGTGTTGGTGGACAGGTTATGGACATTCATGCCCAATAGTATAAGGGAACTCAAGGGAAAAACAAAACAAAAACAAGCAGAAACTATTTTAAGACTTTTGAACTTTGACCAGATGTTGACACGTAATACGAAATTCCAGACAGCTGTGATTATTTTTTACTTTTTGTCATTTTTCATCAACAACAGAGGACCAATTAAACAAGAACACAAATGTGAAATCATGGGCTCACTGAAATGAATATGTCCATGTACAGATCCTCTGGAAAAAAAAAAAGACTCCAAGAGTTATAACTACTGTAGTATAAACATAGGAACTAAGTTAACTTGTACATTTCTGTTGATCACTCCGTTACGTTGCCTCAAATAGTTTTAGAAGAAAAAAGAACCTTGTTTTCCACACTATGTGTGTTGTTCCCAAAAGAATGACTGTTTTGGTTCAGCAGTGAAGTCACTATCCATGAAAGACCTGTTTTGGCCAGTGAGAAAAGAACTACCCTGGAGATGAAGATGAAAAGTCTTGCTGGGTCTCTCATCACTCAGAAGACTCTTCCAAGAAGGCCTTGCCATTCCCTCATTTTGTTCCTTCATAAAATGTGTCCTTTAGTTTCAAACAGATCTTTATAGTTCGTGCTTCATTAAGTCTCTCCCCATTCCTCCCAAACTATTTTTTTTTTTTGGACTCTTCTTCAAAGAGCTTGCAGGTGAAGATTTAAAAGACAGAACAGACAGAGCAGAAGCTTCTTCCAGTAGTTCTGAGCCTTGGCTTTGGACAAAACAAAACAAAAAGTTGGGCAGCTTTCCTCAATGAAAGAAGTTACTAACGGTCTTTGCACCAAACCTAGGACTTTATCATGAACTCAAAGCTTGGGAAAAAAAAGCAAGAGAATACTGTAACAAACTTCGTACAGAGTTCAGTCTATTAATTGTTTCATGTTAGATATTCTATGTGTTTACCTCAATTGAAAAAAAAAAAGAATGTTTTTGCTAGTATCAGATCTGCTGTGGAATTGGTATTGTATGTCCATGAATTCTTCCTTTCTCAGCACGTGTTCCTCACTAGAAGAAAATGCTGTTACCTTTAAGCTTTGTCAAAATTTACATTAAAATACTTGTATGAGGACTGTGACGTTATGTTTTAAAAAAAAGAAAAAAGGTGTTAAGTCACAAAATGCGGTAATAAATATTTCATTTTTGATTTTTTGCTAGGCTTTTGTGTTTTTAATCATGTTTAGGAGAGTCTGAAGTTATCATGAGAGATGTCTCAAACACATTTCTTATCAGCATTGAGAAGAAAGGCTGGAAAAATCAGAAATGAACTTGTCATCGCATTAATAGAATAATTGAATGAAAGACCATCTGAGGTCATATATTTTTGCTGGTTACTGATATTAAATTTTTGCCAGATTAAACAAAATTTGAAATATTGTCTTACCAGCTTGCATTTCAGAGAGATGTGTCTAATATTTGTACTACCTGCTAATAACGTAGAAGCTGAGTTTGAGTTCTGAAGGCCCAGACATGAGATGATTAATCCCATGTGTGTACATGTATGTGTGTATACATCCATAGCCACAGCAGACCATAACTCCAGGTATTCAGCTCAGAGGTGAAGAATGGCTTTATTGCAGGAGTAGGTATGGAAGTTTTAGGAGGAGAAAAAGAAGCTTTGGCTCCAATCGGAATTTTTCGTATGTGAGGATTGTGTAAGCTAGCTTTTGAGATGGGTTGACTCCTTTTGTTGTCTTCAGCTATTTTCAGAAAAAAAAAAAAAAAAACAAAANATTTTAAAAAAAAAAAAAAAAAAAAAAACAAAACAAAACAACAAAGCATCAGCTAATGACAGAAAATGTTGATTTGACATTTTGTATACAAATAGCTGGACTAGAATCATGGTTAAAGGTTTGGTTTTTCTTAAACAAAAGCTTCTGGCATTTTGCAGAAACTAAGGGAGAGTTTGAACTAGGAAGACATGAGCAATGTTAGAAAAAGCAGCCTCTCACCTTCCTCAGTGTCACTGTTAAGTCAGCAAGAGTGGGATGGGGCCCAAAGAGTAGGGGAAAGCCCTGCCTTTATTCCTAGGAGGAGGGGAGTGGGAAAGGACTTGTAAATAACTCAACTTTCTAGGAAACAAAAATTACCAACTTCAACATCTGTAAATTTGTAACCCTTCTCCTCCTTCCTTCTCATCATTCCAACTGGCCAGGTCGTCTTTAAAAACTTTGAGTGACAACTTTTACCCTTGGAATGTGGAAAGAGGCTCAGCCTCATAGTTAATGTTTAATTTCTGAGCTGAGTAAATGGACCCATGCTGCTGGCAGCAGAAGGGAGGATGCCAGTAGAATGGGTGTGAGGATTTATTTAGCAATCGGGTCCTGCTTTGTGGGCGTCTCTTATAAGGCTTTCATATGAATATTAGATTATAATTCCCTGCTCAGCTTTGATGCTCTCTGTCCTGGTCAAAATCACATCGACCTTCAGTCATGTAAGAGGAGCATAGCCTGGGTGCCCATTTCCAAATTCTCTAATTTTTGTGGATGCAGAATTTAAGAAGGCAAGATTATTTGTGTTAGCACTTTTAAAGGGGAGGCTTTTATTTTTATTTTTTCTAAATCAGTACTTTATTTCCTTGTGGATCTTTTCTCTAGAATTTGAGGAGAAATGTCAGAAATAACATTGGTAGAAGGACAGGGAAGAATTTATCTGTAGTAGATTATTTGTTTTTATAATGAACTAAATATGTGCATTACTGTGATGTCTTTTATTTTCTTTCTTTTTTTTCTCACCCTTTTGGGCTGTGCTTTCCGTGAGATGTCTTGCTGAAATCCAAGGTACAATATCGTGCAGAGATTTCTCTGTCTGAGATTTTCTGTTTAGCGTGGAAGGTTCCGATTTTGGTATTTTTAAGAACTGCTCAGCTGTCAAAAGCAAACAAAACGGGAATAATGTTTTGACAGCGGTATAGTGTTAAAGAAAATACTCGAGTCTGAATAAAAATTGCTTATGCTGCGGGAAACGAAGGGTAACAGAAGAAACACCTTTTGTTTACATACACACATGTTTATAATCCCAAATTTCCATTTCGCCGAGCGGGTCTGGGTTGGGAGTTGTAGTCACCATAAATGANCGGGGGCACGGGCTGGACCCGTTCTCCCTTGTAGGTTTTGCTCATCGCACCAGCGGCTCTCGGGGCTTCCCGAAGGGAGTGAGGGTCTGCCGGCGGCGCCTTTGTGGGAGTCGATCCGGAGCCATTAGCCCCACTCTATGCTTGATGCGTATGCTAGGAAAAAACCTCATGGAGCCCGGAAAACGCCCGAATCTTTTCCCCAGGCGGGACCGCGTCTCCGCGCTGCGCGGAGTGGCAGCAGAGGGCTCCGCTGCGCAGAGGGATGACTGCGCCCCACATGTCTCCCCTACCACATCCCTGAGTTCAGCCGAGAGGAAACGGGGCCGGCCTTTTAACTCTCCTGACAGCACTTGGGGAAAAATCAACCCCGCCGGCGCTGCGCGGGAGTGAGCCAGCTCCGGGCTGGGCAGCCCAGCCGCTGCGGGCTGAGCAGGACCGGATGGGATGAGGGGCGGGTGGGGGCAAGGTTTGCAGACAGATTTTAATATTAATAGTTTTTGGTGGCGAGAAAGAGACAGACAGAAGGGAGGTTGCTCCTCTGGGCAGAGTCTCTGTGACAGTGATGATGGATGACCTCGCACGGCTAAACAACTCCTCCCCTTCATCCCCACACGGTGTCAAAGCTACTTTACTTTCAGCTTTAGGAATAAAAAANTAATTTTTGTGGATGCAGAATTTAAGAAGGCAAGATTATTTGTGTTAGCACTTTTAAAGGGGAGGCTTTTATTTTTATTTTTTCTAAATCAGTACTTTATTTCCTTGTGGATCTTTTCTCTAGAATTTGAGGAGAAATGTCAGAAATAACATTGGTAGAAGGACAGGGAAGAATTTATCTGTAGTAGATTATTTGTTTTTATAATGAACTAAATATGTGCATTACTGTGATGTCTTTTATTTTCTTTCTTTTTTTTCTCACCCTTTTGGGCTGTGCTTTCCGTGAGATGTCTTGCTGAAATCCAAGGTACAATATCGTGCAGAGATTTCTCTGTCTGAGATTTTCTGTTTAGCGTGGAAGGTTCCGATTTTGGTATTTTTAAGAACTGCTCAGCTGTCAAAAGCAAACAAAACGGGAATAATGTTTTGACAGCGGTATAGTGTTAAAGAAAATACTCGAGTCTGAATAAAAATTGCTTATGCTGCGGGAAACGAAGGGTAACAGAAGAAACACCTTTTGTTTACATACACACATGTTTATAATCCCAAATTTCCATTTCGCCGAGCGGGTCTGGGTTGGGAGTTGTAGTCACCATAAATGAGGGATTTTTCTTCCAGATTTTGCTGCCTTTAAGGCGAAGAGAGGAGGGGAGCGCACCTCTGGCAGCGCTGCCGCCCGAGCCCTGCCCGTCGCGGCGAGCGGGCACCGCAGGGCCGAAGAGGAGATGCCGGGGGGAGCCGGCGCTCCCCACCTTTCACTCATNGGCTGGGCAGCCCAGCCGCTGCGGGCTGAGCAGGACCGGATGGGATGAGGGGCGGGTGGGGGCAAGGTTTGCAGACAGATTTTAATATTAATAGTTTTTGGTGGCGAGAAAGAGACAGACAGAAGGGAGGTTGCTCTTCTGGGCAGAGTCTCTGTGACAGTGATGATGGATGACCTCGCACGGCTAAACAACTCCTCCCCTTCATCCCCACACGGTGTCAAAGCTACTTTACTTTCAGCTTTAGGAATAAAAAAAAATAAACACCTTCACCCCATTCCTTGTATCGATTTATGGATCGTTATGAATCAATTACTGCTTGCAATATTTTAGCATTTGCTTACAAAAAAGAGGGTCTGCGGCTGGAGAAAAAAAAAAAAATCTTTGCCTTAGTAAGAAATATAGAATCTTCTTGTATAGGCCTGTGACTAAAAAATCGCTGCTAATAATTGGTGTGTAACCATTTTCCAGGAGCCGCATTACTGGGGACGGGGTGAATATCTTTGATGTGCATCTCCAAGAGCGCCATTAAAACTGGGGTGTTCCGCAATGCGCGTAGAATATGTATGGTGCGTGCAACCTCGTTGCTTAACTATTCCTGGGAAAGAAGGAAAGAAAGAGAAAAAAAGATTTAAAAAGCCCAGAAGCAAGCTCCGTAAGACACCCTCTCCCCCCAAATGCTGGATATGGTGCCGTGAGAGGGCGCGGGGCCGGGACCGGGCTGCGCGCCCACGGGGCAGGACAGCGGAGCCCAGATCGGTGTCTGCGTGCAATGGGAAGGAGGCTTCAGCAGGGATAGAAAGTGCGTGAAGTTGGATTTCTCTCGCTTTCCCTGTATTCTCCCATTTGCAGCAGTGTTTGAGGATCTCAAGGTGTTTCTATGGCTACCTTGTGTATGTGGGAGGGTCATATGTGGGGGTGCCCAAGAGAAAAGGCAGCTCTTGGGTGATCATTTATCAATGTCACCCACATAATGATTCTCTCTGCAGCCTTCTATTGATGAGGATAATTACATTAGCTCAGAGTGACTGATCAATGAAAAACCACCAAACAAAAACTTCTTTACTCTTCTATAATACCAAAAACCGATACAGAAATAAGATAGAAAGGGAGGGTGGGATTTCCCTTTCCTTCCCTTTAGCAATTATTTTTGTAACGAGCAAGGGAAAGCAAGGAAGTTTTATCCGATTAGTTTCCTTTTCAGAAGAGGCTACCATTTTGTGAAAATGTTCCCTTAAACCTCTTGGCATCACCCTGTGCCTAGTAAAAGCAAATCGTTATTTAAAATATTAACTACTGGTTCTTCCCTAGACCCTAAATCTTTTGCTTTTACAGTTGTGTTTTGTGATCTGAGGGCGGGGGTTGGAGGGGGAAGGAAGAGCGCGATAGTTTGGAGATGCGAAGAGGGAAAGGGAAGGCAAATAACTTTTCTTGCGCAATTTCAACTGTCTCTGTTTGTCAGGTTTTCTTTGGTTTTATCACTTCATAAAGTGGCTCTATTAAAGATGGAATGTGGCCTCCCTGAGATGCTGCTCTGTCGGTGAAAGCTTGCAATTAAATTACGGGTTCGTTCTTTCCAGACTTAAAAATCAATGTTTTCTCAATTAAAGGGATTTTTAATGCTTTTATTGGGAGTTGTTAAGGACGCCGTAAATTTTACTGTAATGCCTCTAAGCTCCGAAGCCCTGCCAGTGGACAGGTTGATATTCATGTTGGTTTTGGCGGAAGAGGTTGTCGCTGGTTTTGTTTTCTCTCTAAAGGGCCTTCTTCAGAAAACTCAATCATTTTGAATAACTGCAAGACAAACTGATGCAAAGGGGCGGGGGAGCGCAGGCTCTTCCTTCTGCCCTCCCCTCTCCATTTCGTACTGCCATCAGCTCCTCTCGCTGTGGCAGGGAGCCCTGCCTCAGCGCTCTCCCACCGGGCGCAAGGGCGGGTTTTCAGCTGGTTTTGCTGGGAACGGAGAAACGCTTCAGTTTCGGAGCACGTGTTTCGCCCAGGTCGCTCCCCCTCTCGGAGAGGCCGGGGGTGCTGAGCGAGGACGCGGGGCGGCGGCCGGGGCTCCCCTACGGGGCCAGCGAGCTGCCCGCCCGCCCGGCCGGCCGGCTCGCTCCCTACGGGCTGCGCAAGTGCTCCCGTTCAGCAGACCTAGCGCTGCTAAAGGAGCGTGTCCGGTCCTGCTGCAGACCTTTCATTCCTGTAAGCATCTGCTTACAGGGAAGACTATAAGTTAGCCCTGGGACGTAAATGAATGGAAGTCGGAATAGGGCTGGCACAGACACTTTTTTTTTCTTACCAAAATATTGTTTCTTCACAGGCTACTGTCAAGTAAAATCCCCACCAGGAGGATGATCTTGAACACATTTACACGGGGTTAATTCCCCGAGCCGCAGGAGAGATCTTCCCCGGGCCGTGAGATTAGAAATAGGCCCTTATCGCCCGGTTTTGTCCGAAGTGTGTTTAAAATTCCTTAAATTACCTCCATGAAGAACCAGTGCAAACTCCTTTAGAACCAGTGCAAACTCCTTTGATTAAAGCGACTGTCAGATTCTTCGAGATTAGGCGAGAGAAAACGCAGAGTAGGATGTATTTATTATTTATACTATAGTCCACTGTGAACAGTTGGAAAGGGAGGATTAGAGAGCGCGCTTGAAAAGCGAGAGAGATGTAACCCTCTGTGTGGTTTGGACCAAGCTGCTTCATTTCTCCCCCCACCCGCCGAGCTCCCTGTGCCGCCACCCCAGCTGCGTTCCCCAAAGCGGGGCCGCCAGCTCGTCCTCCCTCTCGCCGCGCTGGCCGCGCTCGCACCACTTCGTGGAAGACCCGGCATCGGTAACCCGATCTCTCTGATTTTCACTCAAGTTTGNTTTTATATTTCATATTTTATTCTTTTACCTGCGGCTGCAGCTCTCCAGTTCGGAAACATTTTCAAATCTATGAGCCTTGAATGGACAAATACTCGCTATTAATATGGGACATGGACGAGTGGCAAAAAACCTGAATGGAAACTGTGCAGTAGCTTTAGGAGAAACTAACGATGTGCTTCAGCTCTTGCCATTACAGGGAAGGAAAGAGGGGGAAACCCCTTCTGATTAATAACTAGCAGGGTAATGTTGAGGGCTTTTTCTGCCCGATTGCCTTTTTGAATTAGAGCCGATTTCTTCACACTTCAATAGGGCCTGTCTCTTTTAAAATGACTGACAGATTTGTTTCTCCTTTTTTCTCTCCCTGAGACTTAATGATGTAAATTTTCTAATTAGTTAAATCACGTTGCTTAAAGGCCTTAATGTTTACCGGGCAAGGAATGATAGCCGCATTCGGATCTCTCGAAATAACCAGCGAAATAATATTAGAGTTTTTACAGAGGGAGGGAGGGAGGGGGAAAGCACAGAGGGAGAGATGGGCTGGGGAAATATCACGTAAAATGAGAGCTAAAGTTCAGCCCGGAGCTTCTTCCCTCCTCCCCCACGCCCCCGAACCCGCTTTTATTTTTCAATCAGCTAAGATTTAATTAGGAGCCCCCAGGCCGGACGATCTGATATTTTCTCATTAGTTTCCCATCAGTAATCTTGAGTGTTGGATTGGCTTAAAGGTTGTCAACATTTGACCAATTTTATTTAAGGCAAAGAAATCACGCATTATAGCTTCGGGACCCGAGACCTGAAAATAAATCCTTCCCGGATCAGCGGAACTAACATGCGAAAAAAATGTTGACAATTCATCGTTTTGTTTAATAAGTTGCATAATGTATGGTACGCACACGCACGGGGAGCGGCACGGGGAGACCCGCGCGGGGTGCCCAGAAACGCGCACGCCTGGCTGTCCCCGCGTGTGTATGCGGGTGTGTACACGCGTGTGTGCGTGTCTACACGTGAGTGTGTGCACACCTGTGCGTGTGTACACGTGTGTGTGCCCCATGTCCGCGTGTGCCCTGTGAGGGTGTCCGTGTGTGTCCGTGTGTCCCATGTGCGTGTCCGTGCGTGTCCGTGTGCGGGCGCGCGGCGAGGCAGCGCGGGCTCCCAGGCGCAACCTCGGAGCGCCCCCTGCTGCTCGCGCGCGGCGCCTCCGCGGAGGCGCGCTCCGCCCGCGCTGCGCGCTTCCCTGCGCGCTTCCTTGCGCGCTTCCTTGCGCGCTTCCCTGCGCGGCCGGGGCAAAGAGCGCGCCGCGCAGGGACCGCACAGGCGGAGGGAGAGTGCCCCTGCCCTGCGCNAAAAAAAAAAAAAAAAAAAGAGGGGACGACGACGGATGCTTTCCACTCCCAAGCTTGTGTCTGTGTTTAGAAATACAGGGCAGGGGAGAAAAACAAAGCCATAACCGAGTTCTCACCAAGCAGGTTTGCTTTAGGACCTCCCGTTAGTGGGAGGAACGGGGCAGCGTAGCCCTTGTATTTGGCTGAGGCGGAAGCGAGGAGTTTGGGAGCTTATTTTATTTTATTTTATTTTATTTTATTTT
>VZTH01007945.1:95627-166124 GCA_013397815.1 Aleadryas rufinucha | reverse complement strand
GGCTTAAAGGTTGTCAACATTTGACCAATTTTATTTAAGGCAAAGAAATCACGCATTATAGCTTCGGGACCCGAGACCTGAAAATAAATCCTTCCCGGATCAGCGGAACTAACATGCGAAAAAAATGTTGACAATTCATCGTTTTGTTTAATAAGTTGCATAATGTATGGTACGCACACGCACGGGGAGCGGCACGGGGAGACCCGCGCGGGGTGCCCAGAAACGCGCACGCCTGGCTGTCCCCGCGTGTGTATGCGGGTGTGTACACGCGTGTGTGCGTGTCTACACGTGAGTGTGTGCACACCTGTGCGTGTGTACACGTGTGTGTGCCCCATGTCCGCGTGTGCCCTGTGAGGGTGTCCGTGAGTGTCCGTGTGTCCCATGTGCGTGTCCATGTGTGTCCGTGTGTCCCATGTGCGTGTCCGTGCGTGTCCGTGTGCGGGCGCGCGGCGAGGCAGCGCGGGCTCCCAGGCGCAACCTCGGAGCGCCCCCTGCTGCTCGCGCGCGGCGCCTCCGCGGAGGCGCGCTCCGCCCGCGCTGCGCGCTTCCCTGCGCGCTTCCTTGCGCGCTTCCTTGCGCGCTTCCCTGCGCGGCCGGGGCAAAGAGCGCGCCGCGCAGGGACCGCACAGGCGGAGGGAGAGTGCCCCTGCCCTGCGCCTCCCTTTCGGCCGGGGGTGAATCGTAACATAAACTGTTTACGAGGCTGCCCTTTTCCTTTCTGTGCGAGCGCAGTGCTGCCGATAGCGGAGAGGGCCGGCCGATAAGGAGGAGGCACGTGCTTTTGTAGCCCCCGCCGCTTACTCTGCGCCCCCCTGCCATCCCCGGGCCCGGCGGCAGCGCGGGCGGTGCTCTGGAGCTGCCACCCGAATTTGGCTGCCCGCGTGGCCCCTCTGCGCGCCTGGCCTCAGGCGCGGGGGGAAAAGGCAATAAACCACTGCCAAACGGGTGTCACAGGGCCCCGGTGATTTCTAGGTAAGGCCAGGGCTTCATGTTTATTGAAAGCACAACAGTAAGGTAAAATCGACCGGTCTGTTACGATTTTACCCCGAGCTTTTTTGCTCTGATCGAGCGGGCTGTTTCGCGCCGGCCTCCGCCGTCCTACGCGCACCCACGCGTGCCTGCCCGCCGTGCCCAGGCCGAGCCCTCTCCCCGGACGGGTTCCTCGGAGGGGCTCTGTTCCCGGCTGCCCGGGAGGCGGGGGAGAAACGGCCGGGCAAGAGCGCGGGGTGCGGACAGCCCGGCCCGGCGGGGCGAGCGCTGGCCAGGGGAGCGCTGCCGCCGCCGCCCGCCGCGGGGTCCGGCCTGCCGAGGAGAGCCGCTCCGGCCGGGGCTTCGCGGGTGCCGGGGCATCGGACAAGGCAGAACTCCGCTCGGGAGCCGCCGATACATCATAAACTGCCTTCGCTTAAGGAGGCACCCCAGCCTCTTCGTACCCTGGGGCACTACAGTTACATATTTACTGTTTAAAAGGTTATTTTGCCGAATTAAAAAAAAATAACTACACAAACCCAGCANGGCTTAAAGGTTGTCAACATTTGACCAATTTTATTTAAGGCAAAGAAATCACGCATTATAGCTTCGGGACCCGAGACCTGAAAATAAATCCTTCCCGGATCAGCGGAACTAACATGCGAAAAAAATGTTGACAATTCATCGTTTTGTTTAATAAGTTGCATAATGTATGGTACGCACACGCACGGGGAGCGGCACGGGGAGACCCGCGCGGGGTGCCCAGAAACGCGCACGCCTGGCTGTCCCCGCGTGTGTATGCGGGTGTGTACACGCGTGTGTGCGTGTCTACACGTGAGTGTGTGCACACCTGTGCGTGTGTACACGTGTGTGTGCCCCATGTCCGCGTGTGCCCTGTGAGGGTGTCCGTGAGTGTCCGTGTGTCCCATGTGCGTGTCCATGTGTGTCCGTGTGTCCCATGTGCGTGTCCGTGCGTGTCCGTGTGCGGGCGCGCGGCGAGGCAGCGCGGGCTCCCAGGCGCAACCTCGGAGCGCCCCCTGCTGCTCGCGCGCGGCGCCTCCGCGGAGGCGCGCTCCGCCCGCGCTGCGCGCTTCCCTGCGCGCTTCCTTGCGCGCTTCCTTGCGCGCTTCCCTGCGCGGCCGGGGCAAAGAGCGCGCCGCGCAGGGACCGCACAGGCGGAGGGAGAGTGCCCCTGCCCTGCGCCTCCCTTTCGGCCGGGGGTGAATCGTAACATAAACTGTTTACGAGGCTGCCCTTTTCCTTTCTGTGCGAGCGCAGTGCTGCCGATAGCGGAGAGGGCCGGCCGATAAGGAGGAGGCACGTGCTTTTGTAGCCCCCGCCGCTTACTCTGCGCCCCCCTGCCATCCCCGGGCCCGGCGGCAGCGCGGGCGGTGCTCTGGAGCTGCCACCCGAATTTGGCTGCCCGCGTGGCCCCTCTGCGCGCCTGGACTCAGGCGCGGGGGGAAAAGGCAATAAACCACTGCCAAACGGGTGTCACAGGGCCCCGGTGATTTCTAGGTAAGGCCAGGGCTTCATGTTTATTGAAAGCACAACAGTAAGGTAAAATCGACCGGTCTGTTACGATTTTACCCCGAGCTTTTTTGCTCTGATCGAGCGGGCTGTTTCGCGCCGGCCTCCGCCGTCCTACGCGCACCCACGCGTGCCTGCCCGCCGTGCCCAGGCCGAGCCCTCTCCCCGGACGGGTTCCTCGGAGGGGCTCTGTTCCCGGCTGCCCGGGAGGCGGGGGAGAAACGGCCGGGCAAGAGCGCGGGGTGCGGACAGCCCGGCCCGGCGGGGCGAGCGCTGGCCAGGGGAGCGCTGCCGCCGCCGCCCGCCGCGGGGTCCGGCCTGCCGAGGAGAGCCGCTCCGGCCGGGGCTTCGCGGGTGCCGGGGCATCGGACAAGGCAGAACTCCGCTCGGGAGCCGCCGATACATCATAAACTGCCTTCGCTTAAGGAGGCACCCCAGCCTCTTCGTACCCTGGGGCACTACAGTTACATATTTACTGTTTAAAAGGTTATTTTGCCGAATTAAAAAAAAATAACTACACAAACCCAGCACTCAAACCTGCATCTTGTCCCGTTGCTTCAGGGATGTGCCTAGATAGAGTCCAGCCAAAACAATGCTGTGCAGAAGACATTGCTAGACCAAGACGGGAGTTACTCAAATTTATTTTCTTTTAAAAAATGTGCTTGAAAGGGAATGGGGGAGGGTGGAAGAGAATATTTATCAGAATGCCAGAAGACACCTTTCCTGAAACAAAGGCAAGGGGAATCATCTCTGTTGCAAATCCGTCAGGCAGAGACCAAATAACAGTATTTGTAGTCGGGCATTCAAAAATACAATGTGCTTAAATAACAACAAATGCTTACTACAGTTGCTAGAGCGCAGCTTAATAAAAAATTATCCTTACTGACAGTCTTGTCAACATCTTAAGTAAATTATCATAGCGATGGTCTTTGGAGAAGAAAACCCACACTCCTTGCTAAAACACCTCCTATCATTAATCTTAAACCACTTGAAGATTATGATGGAAAGAATGGGATCAGTAACCATTATCACCTCAAATTGCTGTTAAAAACTCCGCTGTTTATTTTTGCAACAAAAGCGAATGTATCTGGGAAATGCAGAAAAGGGAAGAAAGGAAAACACAAGAAAGGCAGAACAATTGAGGCGAATCCTGTTGCAACCTCTATGATAAACACATGGAAAAAGCTGTTACTGCTCTGCAGATTGCTGGAATTTGGGTAGACGTTAGAAAAATAAACAAAGTGATGACTCCGCACCAGTTCTGTAAATGCACCGCTACACTCAAAAAAAAAAAAGGTAACTTCTTAAAATTATTTGTGGCTTCCTGAATATTCGGTATTTGCCTTGATCTACATCTATCACTTGATAAAGATCAAAAGTATTAAAAATGTACTTGCACCTTTCACTGTTCGTGGGTAGAAAAAAAAAAATTTCGACACTTTGTTGCTCGTATTTTGTATGCATTGCGTGTTTTCCAGTAATCGTCAGAATAAAGTCTATAGTATAGTTCTATGAGGATCCGACATACTCGAAATATTTGGTCAGAGCGAAACCTTTCCAGAAGCGATTCTGATTTTTATTGTAGTCTCTCCTGTTAGAATATCATCATTCTTTGAAATACATTTTTACAGATGAAAAATAATATTTTTCCCTCGTTAAACTAATTCCAGGATTTGTCAGAGAAGGGGGAATCTGCTGATTTAGGGACACTCGACCTGCATGTTATCAACGGATCTTTACCCCTTCAATGGATCCACCAATCGATGTGAGATGGGCACATGTCTGAATACAATCAAACACAGGTTTTTGAAGTTATTCTTTCAAAAGATGGAAGTTTACACGAAGCCTTTAAAGGACGATGCACCCCGGCGGGCCCTCCTTTTCCCTTCCCTGGAAGTCAGAGGAAAGGGTGCCATTAAACCAGCTCGTTGAGAATTAAAATAAACCAAACAATTATTATCGCGTAGCAGAGCTGCATCTTCCTGTTGTTTCCGCGGCGATTCACGCCAGCAGCGGTGTACCAGAGGCAGAGGCGGGCGGGCTGCTCTTCCCCCTTCAGCGGGGGGACGGGGGATTTTCTCCCAGAGGCAGCTCGGCGGCGGCGAGGGGCGCTGCGCGGCGCGGCGAGGGGTGCGCAGGTAGGCGCGGCGGGAGCGGGAGCCGGAGCAGCGCTGCCAGCTCCCCCGCCGCGGCCCCGCAGTGACCCCAGCCCGGGGCTGCGGAGACGTGAGAGGTGACGCTGTTAGCCAGCGCAGACCTGGCCCTTTTAAAGCCACAGCTAATCAGTCCTTTACTAAATTAAAATATAGGAACCAGAGGGAAAGCAATTTCGATGTAAAGAATTACCGTGCGCGCTCCCAGAACGAAATAGTATTGAAATGAGGACGGTGCTCTCCGCGATAGACAGATTTGTCACCCAGGAGCAGTTGGGCTAAGATAAACTATAAAATTATACATCCGCTGTATAGATCCTATAGATCTGCACGTGTGGGAGATTACGTATCCCACACGAACACAATAATAAAATAAGGACATCGAGCTGTTTAAAAACTTCAGCCCCATAAACTGTACAGCGGGGTGATTGTTATAGGGCAGCGGGCACTGGTTGGTTAATTGCCCACCTAGCTGAAGGCTCAGACATTTATTATAATGTGGGAAGATATTAAAGCGGAAAAAAAGTGATACATTTTCCTGTCAATTCATTTGTCTTCGATTTCAAGTTATTCTTTAACCTCTGTAAGAAATAGGAACTAACTGTGTCAGAGGGGTGTGTGAACGTGTGTGCATATGCACTACAGACCTACAGTACATACCCCCGTGTTTGTGATGTACAAGTGTGTGTGATCTGAGCACATGAATTGCCTCACAAACAGTGGAAAATGGTGACAGTTCCATTTTTCCTCTTTAATTAGGAAATATTCCTTGATTGTCTTGGCACCCATTACTTTCTAATAACTCCATAGAACCAGGAGAAGAAGAATAAATGTCTCCTGCAAGTAATCTGCTATAAAGCAATTGTTTCACTGGGATAGTGTGCAATTGCAAATACAACACCGTAACGGCCATGAATGAGACGCAAAGGCAAAAAATTAAAAATAAAGGCTACTGGAGTGATGATAATATTTGAGAGTAAGTGCACTTCAATGGGTCGCAGTAAGAAATATCTAGCTTTGGTAACGCAGCTCTGTTACAGCCAGACTGCAAAGAAACTTTCCCTTTTCACGTGTTTCAGGCAGCAAAACGGTGGGTTTAGAAGACTGCGAGCCAGTTTCCTGCATACTACTATAATTAATTTACGTGCGGAGATCAAAGATCTGAGGGCGAAGGAAATAATTGATTCTGCCAGAAAACGGTTCCCTGGCGCAGCCCACGGTCAGCCGTCACCCACGGCAGGTAAGCTGCTGCGTGAAACTATTTTTAACTGAACAAAAGACTAAGCGAACATCTGACGTCAGGGAGCAGCGTTCCGGGGGGAAGGGGAGCTGGCAGCGGTGCGTGGTGCCAAGCTGCCCGTCCCACCCCCGCCCGTGGCCCGGCACCCCCGACAGCAGCGCGGCGGTGCCCGGCGGCCCGACCGCGGCGTCCCCCGCTCCCAGCGGAGCGCGGCGGCCTCGGGGAGGGGCTGTCGTCCGCCGGGACCGGGCTGAGGCTGCGGGGATGCCTCAGAGATGACAAAGAGCAGGCACGGCGCCCATCGGGGAAGGCCAGTGACATCGCTCCTGCTGACTCTGGTCTGCAACTTCTGCGTGTGGTTTTAAAAAGCAGAGGCTGCTTTTATTCCCGGCGAATTTGCTGTGTTTACCTGCAAGGCGCCCAAAGACTTAAGGCACTCGGCAGGAGAACCCTGCTCCTGGTACGCTGGGCGCGGTGGCCGTGCGGCACCAGCGCAGCAGCGGGCTCGGGGCGACGCCCCCAGCCTCCCGCATCGCCGCGGCCCAAACTTCCACTCTGATGTGAGCGCGAATAAACACGAGAAACGCTGTGAAGTTCAGCGGGCAGGAGAAGCGCTAGGCTAGCTCTGCCATCAGCGCTGCACAAGGGGGTTGCCAGCCGCCGCTGCCTGCCCGGCTGTCCCTGGCGCAGAGCGGGGTCACCCCCGGGAACCTCCCTCCCCCCTGGGCCGGCGGGGAGAGCTCTGACCCTCACCTCTCTCTAGTGACCGTCAACTTGGGGAAACCTCTAAGGGGCTGACTTTTACCCCTGTTTGAAACATTCATGCTTTGCCTTTCCCTCCCTCGCCCTCCACGCCTTCCCCGGCGGTAAGACCGAGCGGCCTGGCGCGGGGATGCCTCGCTCCGCTCCGGCCGGTGCCTGCTCTCGGTTCTTCCTTACCGAGGGCGCCTGCGGCCGAGCTGGGGGGAGGAGGAGGAGGAAGGGAAGGGGGGCGGTCACCGGGGCGGGGGAGCCTTTCCCGGAGGGGGCGGCGGGCAGTTGCAGAGTCCCTGCACGCACAGAACGCCGCAACCCCCGGGCGACCTGTCAGCTCCGCCGCCCCCCCGGCCCCCGGCTCCCCGCCTCGCCTCTCGGCAGAGTCAACACAGAGCTGCGATCCATTTGGGCGATTTAGTTAAAATAAATAAACCCGCGAAGATTCACTAGCGAGCGATGCATCATCGACCCGGAGGTTTATTAAGAGGCTCGTTACAGCCGCGGCTGCAGCCCCTGCTCCATCGGAGGGGGGCGGCGGGCTGATGGTGTTGGGGGAAGGCTGCGGCAGCCCGAGTCGCTCCCGATCCTCCACACCAGCCCCCGGCAGGGAGCCGGCCCCCCACCGGACACCCTCTGCTCACCCCCTGTCCCCACAGAGCCCGCGAGGAGGGGGAAGCGGCCCACCCGACGGCTGCTGCAGAGCACTGGGACTCATTTCCCTGTATATTGAGGGAGGCAGAAGAGGGTCGAGACACGTTGTCCGTGGCGATTGTTAACCCAAATAATAATAATAAAGAAAAGCCGTTACAGCTGGGTGCTGGCTGAATATGGCAATTACTATTATTGCCAATCACGATTAGAAATAATTATCCTGAAAGCAGGGAGGGTTCAGCTGCCAAGGTGTTTTGAATAATCGCTTCAAAATGAACAGCAAAATATTAGGTTCACACACAGGGACGATTGCAAACTTTCAGTTGCAGCAGTCTATAAAGGAGATCTTATTACGGGTGAGCTCGTTTACATGTGAAGATTCAATTTCTCACCTCTTACAGGTCCAGTGCTGTTCTGTGCACGGTGGCCCTCCCACAGTGCCCATCCTTCTCCCCTCCACCAAGTTCCCTGAACACACCCAGTGGCCAAACATCTTCTCGAGGCAGTGGTGCACAGTGCTTGAGTCCCTCCATTTTCAATAAAAATGAAGCAGACTATGAAGGATGACATGGGTCCAGGCTCAAACTCCACTCGCTATATTTATTTTGTGCAACTCTATGCAGGCCCTCTCATTTCAGCTGTTTGAAATGATGTGCCACTAGGAAGAGGTCACAGGTGACTGGCAAGTTCAACCTACTTAGCTCAATTATCCAAGTTTCATTTCTAAATTGTGTTCAATTTGATCTTCCTGCTTCCCTCCAAATTATCTCAGAGAAAAAAAAATCAAATGAAAGCAGACAATTTAAGCCAAATCCTGTATACCATTATTTGTATGCAAAACCATTTTTGTGATATATACTCCCCTTAATGACTATGGAATGCCAGATCTTTCCAAGCGAATTTACAAACCTAGCCATCAAATTATTTCAAAGGCTGGCCTATTAGGGACAAAAATAATTATGAACTTTCAGAAGCTACATAAGTTTCTGAATGTTGTCTCTTTAAATTTTTCTTAAGTTTGTTTTTAATTTAAGCCTGGAGGCACAGTAGAGAGATATGCAGAGTCTAATAAGGAGTTTGGAAAATAATGTGCTGTAATCCAGTGCCGAGCTATTTCTCCATAAAATATGGATAAGGAATCAATTCATAAGCACAAATATCTTCTAGGATGGAGTTTTAACAAACATTTCACATGAGCATTCTTATATGCATTATTAAGGAGATAACAAAAGTGCTTCAAATCAAGCCCTATACAGTCACATCTGGAAATGGTCTTTTCTGTCTAATTTTCATTTTTTCTCTCGAAAAAATGTTCGAAGAAAAACTAGTCTGTCCGCTTGTATATTAATTGTTACCATCAGCTTTTAATCAGCAACATGTATAGTTAGATTTACAGAATCCATTCCATGTTGCCCCTTCAGATAGCAGTCAAGTGAAGATAGTATCTTTATTCATTTATAGAATCTGATGTTAAAACCAAACCCACACACAAATAGCATATACATTGCTCTATGCATATAGACAGGCGTGTAGATACATAGACACAACACACTTATACATGGGAACGAGTCATGACCATGTGTTGGAAAACAGAATAAAAAGTATCTGTGCATTTCACCAGATCCTGAGCCAGACACCATCAGATAAGAAGCGACCTAGGGAAAACTAGTTTAAAATCAGACACAGCTAATTGCTGGAAGCATTGGATCCATAGCAAGCTTTGCTGTATGATGCTTAAGCATAATTTTAAAGAAAGCTTTTTAGGCTTTTTAGTAAAATAAAGCATTACTATCAAGGAAAGAAGAGTAAATAAACTCCCCTCAGGTTGCAAGGAGTTGATACAAGTTTGATTATTTTTTTTCCTAATATATAATGAATGGAATTACATTCTGAGGACAAAGATAAAATAAGTATCTAAGATCTACTACTACCATTAAAAAAAATTATCTTTTTCCTTTGAAAGGAAAGGCAAGCAAAGTATTTTCCAAACAGAAGCAGCAAAAACTATTTAGAAGAAAAACCATAAGCAATGTTTTTTTTTAAATACTCTGGAGTTTTCTGAACAACTCTGATGTACTCACATTCTTATCACAACTATTTTCTTTTTACTATTGTAAGTGGATATTCAAGCTAAATTGATGCTTTATGTATATCCTGTCTCAATTTGTAATACACTATTCTCTGTAAGGAGATAATTTGAAAAAAAATACAAAAAAGAAGAAGTGATACCACTGACAACAATTTACTTAAATTCACAAACCTTGAAATTGATGCATCTCCTATCAATCATAGTCAGAAGCCACAGTAAAACACATCCAACATTTGTATATCAAAACTGGGAATAAAAAACCCCAGTTTTGTTCAATTTAAATGTCCTTCAACATGTTGTCATTTTATACACTGATATTACTGGCGGATTTTTACTATGGGTTGGCTTTCTTCTGTCAAACACGCAAGACAGTAACCTTGCAAAATTCAAGTGCATGCCATTATATTGCACAGATGTTTGTTCTCAGTCAGTTACTGACAATGAAATACTTATTAAATAATAATAAGGTGATATTGACTTCTCTATTCTGTCGATATGAAGATCTGTTGATCTGTGAGGTTAATATTGATGAGGCAGAGTGAGGTAAACATTTCATCAGGAGGGCAAATAAATCCCAATACTGGCACAAAAAATAAACCCCCCAACTTTGCACGTTAACAGAAGCTAATCCTTTTTTGTATTGATATATGAGCACCAATTCAACCTATCAGCATGCACAAGCTACTGCTGAAGTAAATCCTTGATATTACTTTCAGGAAACATATTCCAAAAATGTCTATCATAGGTATTTAGTACTAAGCTCAAATGATGCCAAGCACTTAGGGTCTTTAGTCATTCTGCATGTTCTGTTGCAAATAGCACATTTCCTTTAAGCATTACTGTAAGGCTTTACGTGCAACCTCAATAAGGAGATTTCTGTTTGAGTCAGAGAAATGAGAGAAATGCCTTTTTTTTTAATAGGATGAGCTCTCTGTCAAAATATTATTTTTATTTGTTGTTTCATCAAAACATCACTGGAAGTTCCCTCTCTTTACCCTCTGCCACACAACACAGTATTGCACACATTTTGAACAATACAAACAGCCATTTAACTTGATGGGTCTGGCAGAAGAAGCTACTTTCTTATTCATTATTATCTTTAGATTTTCCTTCATTCTGTTTAAGGGAAGCCTAGAGCTGCTCTTTTTAAAAGAATATTCCATCAGTCAGGTAGGTCTCATACTTTGACAGCATTATTTCAGCATGTTATTTTTAATGTATGGTACTTAAACATGTATAGAAAATCCACGTAACTTGCTTCTGGGCTTTTGGATAGAAATTAAAATGATGTGACTTAATATGTAAGAAAATAAGAGGCCATATGTTTTTTGATACTAGTGCCAAAAGAAGCGCTTGTCAATTTTCCCCTTTTGATTATTAATTAGGGCCTCAATCCTGCCCTTAGATTTACAGAAGTAAAACACAGGTGTGAAGCAACTCTGCCTGTCTCTTTGCCAGAGAAGACAACTCTGCCTTGTCAACAGTGTGACTGTCAACAAAGGAAGAGCTCAGTCACACAGAGCTTACCGTAAGGCAGCAACATAAAATTCAAAACATTACTTTGTCTGCTCTTACCAGAGACCACAGCCTGGTTTCTGGGGCAGAAAAGCCATTTTCACAGCCTCCTCCCTCTTTCTTGTCTGTAGCAGAACTGCTGTGCCTCAGCAGGGAAAGTTGGGCAAGGACTTGGCACCTTCTCTGCATTGTGGTGACATCTTGTTGGTAGGACAGTGTAGGAAAAACCACATTCTCGCTATTTGTGCTACTTCTCTTCTGAAGGTGCGAGGCTGGCCATCTGCTGCTCCTTCCAGGGTTCACTTAGGGGTCTAATACCTTTTATTTTGTTGTTTGTAAAATGTGATGACTTATGTCTGAGAAAGGTAACAAAAACATTTCTTTTTTGACCTCATGCTTTCTTGTTCTTCTTCCCAGCACGTGCTCAGCAGAACACTGTTGCTGGGTTTTTTGCACCTTAGGCCATGATGCTGTTTGAAGATTCCTGTCTCTGCAAATTCCTGCATTCACCCAAATCTCTGTTAAGGGCAGTGGGATTTTGTGTGCTGTGTTTTGCGTGGCTTGTGTTTTGCCATGCCGTCTGCTTTTGTCTGTTTTTTAGATATTTTTATCCTTGTATATCTTGAGGAACTCTCTCCCACAATTATCTGAAGTATTTCCCACTATCTGTGTAATGGTAGTCAGATGGCAGAGCATCTGGGAGCAGTGCTTTGGTTCATGGGTACCTTGTTTTCTACCATGTGGTTGGATGGTCTCAGAAAAAAATCTTTCTAGTGCACATGTCAAGTAATTCTGGTAATAAAATCACCAGAATAAGAAACTTTTCAAGCTTTAATTCACACCAAGATTTTCTGAAAGTTTGCTAACATTTTCAAAAAAAACATTTAGGCAATTTACAGGCAGAGTTTTTGGTAACCTCAGGACTTTGGGTCAGGGTTCCACATGTACAGATACAAGAACTAGACTAGAGTCTTGTGCTCCAGAATATCTTTATATGTATTTTTCTGGAACAACCTTGGTTTTGCAGATCTTGTGTATGCAAAAGGATCCAGCAAATAAGTTTAATACTTTTAGTAGTAACTATATTTGAGAAATATTATTGTATAACGCTATTTCAGTGCATGCCTTTGCCAGGGCAAGGTATATTCTCTGTAAGGTTCTCCTTAATATTCCAAGCTCATTCTTCTTTGCAGTCCCAAGGTTTGAGATTCTGTACCCGTGTTTCTTACATAGCAATAAGGATACTGAAGGAATAACTATTCTTATAGTGAATTAAGCTGAATAAGAGAAAAAATCCATAATGACTGGGGGCTCCCATCTCTAGTCATGTGCTTCGCAGCACAGATTGCAAGAGAAGGAATAGGCAGCAAACTGTGTAAAATGAGCACAGGTAATTCCAACGCTGTGAAAACACTCCTGCCTTGAGAGCACTAGCAATGAAAATGTTACAAGAAAGGGGTATCAAGAAAAGTATCAAAAGAAACCAAATAGAGATAGGTTTCTTTGCAGGTAGAGAAGCCACTTTCTAAGATGGTGGCCTTATACACAAGTACATTTGTCTTCCAGACTCTCTGCTGTTGATTACAATTCTGATGCCACTGGAGGGGTTACAGTTTTGTTGAGTTTCTGGATCTCAATTGCACTGTCAAGGGGTCATTCTTTCTGGTAATAAGGTAGCTAGTGACCCCTGGGAGAGAAGGAAAACAATTGACTCTTGAAAGCAGAAACATATACTGAAGTCTAGAGTAGATTTCTGGCAGTGGCCCAGGTCTTTTCTCATAACATTTGTCATTGTAGCAACGAAAAAATTGTGGGAGCTCTACAGACAGCCAAAAAAAGGAAAACAGAGCACAACAACAACAACAAAACAGCTAGATGTAATTTATTTCAGAATTATATTTTAGAGCAGGTTGGTTTTTGTTTGTCACAATGTTGGTTCACTTGTTAAAGATGTGGATCCCATTAGATAGAAATCTGTTGCTTATTTTAAAGCAAATGATTATCAAATGATGACACTTCAAAACATTTTTTGCTTTAATTTGAAGTGAAGTCATTTGAGTTTGAAACATATGCCTTTGCTAAACACAGAATATTTTGTTGTCAAAACCAGACAACTTTGTTTTGTGCCCACTGCTTGCAACCATTGTCTATCCTGGATGTCACCGACTGTCTTGGGGTGTCCTTATGATGTGTATCCCCTACCATCACTCTATGCCCAGACATGATTCCTGTGCCTTTAAATTGAGCCCGGGAGAGCAGAGAGAAGCGGCCAGACGAACTTTTCAAAGCAGTCTGTGCTTCAAGGTCGCAACTCCTCTGCGTTCTGCTGTGTGGGGAGAAGTGTGGAGGAAGCACCCTTCCTGCTTTTTTCCAGCCACCTTTTTGGCTCTTTTCCTCGGAGAGAGACGGAGAGAAAAACTTAATTTTGTTTCTTTCTCCTTTGGACTTGCTCAAACCACCAGAGCATCTGGGCTCCACCGGGGGACCTTCCCCCGGCCTGGAGTGGGGCACCCACCTCGACCCAGCTCCAAGGAAGAGGAGAGAGACCACCCCCCCAGGAGGACTCTGAAATCTTCCAGGTTTCCTCTCCACAGTGAGAGAGATTTCATTAATTTAGCATTATTGTTATTTTCCTGTGTGTTCGTTAAATAAATAGTTCTTTTTTTTTTTCCTTTTCACATTCCTCCGAGGAATATTTTCTTTCCCGAACCTGGTGGGGGAGGGGCGGCAGTGCCCTGCCTTCCTTTGGGAAGATGTTCCTTTTGGATGTTTCCTTGAATTTGGCCCAAACTGGGACACCGACAATATTAGTCTTGGCAATAAATCTTTACAGAGGCTGCTGAATTTATTATTATTATTGTTGTTGTTTTTACTGTTGTTACTGTTGTTACTGTTATAGAGACAAATGGTCTCACCATATAATTATACTCAACCAGAAAATGCAAGATTGTACTTGATTGGCTCTCGAAGTATTATTCCACTTTGTAAAATTGGTAAAGCTCACTTCTAAGAAATAATTTAAGCTGAGGTATGCATGCAAAGGTTTCCCACATCTTTCTGACAACTGCCTTCACTATTTCACAGACCGTGCTACCCCGTTGTTTTACTTTGCTGTAGTAGAAGCATGCAAAAACTGTGCATGCATACATGTAGTACATGTACTCCCACACAAACACGACTGACACATATGATTTATATTATACTTGCAAGATTTTAATGTGGAGTTCAAATTCATTACAAGCCCCAGCATTGCAGCTGATATACATGGATTCATCCCATCATTTAACTGAAGTACATAAGGTGGGAATGTAGAAGCTTCATTCTTCCTCTGTTGTCACTGGAGAAAGTGAGGCACACCCAGAGACACTACTCTTAAGGTACTTGCCTTTCTTCACTGGCTGTAGAGCAAGTCTAGAGCAAAACTACTCCTAATTTTGAACAAATGACTGAAATTGACTGCAAGGGATCATTGCTGACACACACAAAATGGCATGTCTTCTGCTGTCATCTTTACATCATTCTGGGCTGAAAAAGATCTTTCATTTTAGAATCTAAGATACCTCACACAGATAATCATGTGAAGTCTTACACAGAAAGAAACTGAACAAAGCTTAGTATTGATATTTTTTAATTTTAGTTGTCTAGAAGTCAGACATCTAGTCTGTACTGGTCATCTTCTTTTAGTCTGTAGTCCACTTATTTAACTAATTTGTCTTAGAATTAGATGAAATATGCTGAGGAGGAGGATCCTGAGACAAATGTATGGTAGGTGAGATATGAGGGTAGGGTTGCATTAATTACAGAACAAATTTAGATGCCTAAATTAGAAGAGGTGACCTTTGGATTAGGATTTTAGGTTCTTAGGATACCTTTTAAAAAGCTAAAGCAAAGAGAAATGAAATTGAATTTTTGCTAAGGGATTTGTGTGGCAACATGCAGAGAAGTAGGTACTTGCAGATCTGGAGTAAAAAAAAATAGTTGTATTATTGCCTGGCAAAATCCTGACAACGCCCTGCCTTGTCGCATTACAAAAAATTGGAAGAACAAAAAACATCTTGAAGAAGCCCTAATCTCACACCACACAGAGTATTATGCAACAGACTGGAAGAGAGAAAGGTGTTACTCCTTAAGCAGTATGAGAGAAGCTGGCTACGAAAATGACTTTTCCTCATGACCCTATCTGGGCAAAGGAAAATTAGTAATAGATAGTTTCACCTTAACTTTTCTGTTTCTCCCTCCTTGTGTTCCTCGCCAGGAAATAGCAAGGGGTTTGTATATATATTTTTCAATATCCAAGAGAGTGTAAGATTTATCTTATCTGTTTCTCAGCATAGCCCGTGGAAAATAATTTTCATACAACTGTGTTGTCTCGTGTTTTATTCCATCACAAAAGCAAATGTTAAAAAGCTCTAGTGTGATTAAAATGACTAATCTATATTCATTCTGAAGACCCTTCCTCTACTATTTTTTTAGTTAAGACTAATTGTGATATCTGATGTTATAATTCTTGTAAGGGTGAACTTTTGTCCCAAGCAGATTATTTTAACTGGAATTCCTACATATTTATGATTACATTTATAATTTAGAATCCTAGAATGCACTATTTGCTTAAAGAATAGGAATGTTACTTTCAGATCTTTTAATTTAGAGCATCTGTTGTTGAAGGAGATGCAAGTTTATTTACTCATTAAGTAAAATTCTCAACAGGTAATATTAAAAACAGTACCTTGCTGTCCAGAATAACAGTAACAGAAAACAAAAACCAAATGCTAATATTAGCCATAAGATAAACTAACTGGTGACTTGCTCTATTGTAAGCTGAAGCTCTGTCAGATTGTCAAGAGGAATTAGTTCTTAGGCAAGGTATTTATAGCAACATAAGACTGGAAGGCATCACCAGGGTCACAGAATCATTGTAATAGAAGGGAATTTGTTAAATATCATTCCCTCATGATCCTATGAAAATTTCCCCCTTAGCGTCTCTGAAACTCCCTGCTGGTCCATTTTTACTGGAAAGCTGGCATTCAGCTTTTCCTGACCATGATCAAGATTTACTGGCCAGACACTGAAGCAATTTAATACCTCTAGGTGCATTGGTTCACCCTGACCTACATCCTGGTTCTAGTGTGTAACTGTCGGAGCAAAGAAGGGTGAATACTCACTGCTCCTTTCTGAAAATCAAGAAATGTACAGAAAGAATAAAAAATTCTTCCTGCATATTGTAGCTAATCAAGAAATGCCTTGCAGTAGAATAAACACAGTATAACTACAGCACAGATACACATTCAATGGACATAGTTTAGGAACTGAGAGCAAGGGCTGCTCTTCTGTCCTTATCTCTTATAATGAGGCTTTCAAGATTTTGAAGCAGCTGGTGTCCAGATAATTTAGAGATTTGCAGGCAGAATTGCATACAGAAGTGAGGAGGAATCTATTGCAAAGGCCTGAGCAACTGAGCAACTGGTAATTCATCCCCCTCACAAGGTAGACAGCTGTTTTCAGCAGGATCTGCAGCTTTTGGGTGGACTTACTGGGCCAGTATCCTTCCTCCTGCAAAGCTATTAAATTGAGTGAAATTACATATGGGATGAACTTGGCTCTTCAGGTGTGGGTAAAACCATTTCCAGTACTGACATATGGATATTAGCACTTCTTTATGCAGGGCTTACAGACAGGCTTTAGGAATGTTTACAAGGTAGGAAGGACAACGAAAAAACATGTAAAATCATTTCATCCTGATTCATCTTTGGAAGGAACTGTGCATGTGGATCATTCCCTTTCCAGCTGGCTGTGTCTGCCAGAACCTTTTTCCCAAATCTCAACCTCATAGCCCTCCTACTATGAGGAACTTGGGCTCTGTCCAAGAAAGGTCTGGGAAGAATGTATATATTTTCTCCACACTTCCACATGCTTCTTATTCCTGGGGACTAAGGATAACACTGCTGAAAAGTCCATGTGAACCAAGCAAAAATTTCTGAAGAGTTGTTATGAAATAGGACTGAGCCAAATCCTCCTGTCATCCATATATACTGCGGGCATTGCCCTGAATCTAGGAACCAGAGCCCTCAGTCGTATCCTGGCAGTCAAAGCATAGAAACTGTGCCTTACCTGCAGAAGAACTTTAATATTCTTAAATTTTAAAGCCATTTGCTCTTATCAGCCCCTGTGCCTCTATCCAGAGTGATAATACATCTCCTGAGTCCATTTAAGTTAAAATAATAAACTGAACCAAGCACTGCATTTTTATAGCCAGTGGGCTAGCTGCGTTTCAAGGCTGCAGAATCTAAAGTGCAAGTAGAGTTACACAGCTGGCCAAACCAACACCTTTCTTTCACAGATGCCACAGCATCAACAATCCATCCACTGGACAATGACCACTAGAGGAGCTGACCACACCATAACTCTGCTCCCTGGGTACACCTCGTTTAACACGTATTTGCTTTCTCCATCATGCGGTCTCTGCATTCCAGAAGGCTGCTGTAGTGGCAAGGGGGTGTAATCTAAACTTATTTTAAACTGCCTATCTTTATAAATGGGGGGCTTTAGCCATTTCTGTAATATGATATCATATATCCAGGAACAGGGTATGGGAAACTCTCAGCTGTTAATGATATAAAGGTACAGTGTCAGTCCTCAATCAAAAGTGAGTTTAGCTTTGACAAAGAGGTGCAAACCATTTAACTTTGTGTCACAGAAGAATTTGGCCAGACAGTCAAAATTGTCCCAATTAGTCTCAGTGTATGAGGCATAGAAAACACTTGGATATATGGAAACCATTGCAAACTGCTATTGTCTTCAGCATTCATATCTTCCTGCTGCTGCTTGATTTAACGATTTTCTGCTAATGCATCTTCAGATACACATTTGGAAGAGATGGGTAACTGCTTGGCTTGAATCTTGAAAATTAAACATCAAGATGAAACCAGCATGAAAGTGCTTAATTTAATTGTCTGTATGCTAAATGTATTACAGAAAAGGAGTAACGAGGTATTTCTGAAACAGTACCAAGAAGCTGTTGATCTGAGTGATCATCTGTGAGTTAGGGCTCCAAAGTTTTCTGTCTCATTTGGCCACTGACACCTGAATAAACTTGGCTACATCATTAGCCTATTTTTACACAAATCCTCCCTTAAATTACACTAATCATTACAGTCTTTACATGGTTCCTTCCTGAAAATTCATTAATGTTCAATGAGACAGTCAAACAAAATGTATTAGATATGTGAAAACTGTATACCGTATCTGAAGGAAACTTTTTAAAAAAGCAAACTCCTGAATTTCAAACACTATTTTGATTCTAAAAACAACCCCAAGGCCATCTCAGGTAAGAGCAGACCTCAGGTTTATTCACATTTATATACAGGAACCTACATAAAGATAAGGGCATAGGAAGTAACAGCCTATGATTATTCTAACCACCCCTGTTAAAAGTGAGAGAGATGAGAAACCATAGAATGGTGTTTGACAGGGCAAAAATGCTAACTCATGACTTTTATTTCCTTCCAAAACAACTCACCAGTGTAAAACTTCTCCATTGCAATTCAGCCAAGGTCGCTGAGACCCTCTGTGTTGTGCTGAGCAAGACAACTCGTACAAGTCAACAGTGTTTGAGGCAGCATTACTTTATGTGTAAAATATGTAAAAAATGAATATAAGTTACAGCTATGGGAAGTGCCTGTGGGCCACAGGAATAATTGAAAAATGCTTCATTGCCTTTAAACTGGTAGGACATGGAGCTTATTCAGATAATTCCTTTTTTATTTTCTTTGTCCCTGCTTCCCTATACTCCCTACACTCTTTCCCACTTCTGTCCTGGTGTAGGTCTCTTCCTGAAAATAGCGACTTTCGGAAGACACAAAAAATTCTCAGGATGAATTTCATTAATCTAATTTTAATTAAGAATAAGCAAACCCTTGAGATGCATATGGTGTAAGTAGTAGCAAAAAAGTAACATACACTTTACACTAAAAGCAGCAGAAGCTGGAACCCAGAAGAGAAACACATCTTGCAGATGACAGCAATGGTGCCTTAGAATTTCCTCCTGAACATATTTATACATTTTCATAACCCTTTGTTCTATCTTCATAGTCTCAGATCCTGTGGCTCCTTTCTCAGAGATATTTGATATCTACTTTCAAGCAGTATGTAGGGACTATGGAATTTTGTTCAGCTTGATACGAAGAAGCTGTATGGCAACTCTTCTTTTCTGTTGTTGCTTTTTTTACCTCCAGATGTTCAGCTGCCTATGAGAGTACTCAAGGAAACATAGTTATGCTCTATTCCAATCCTGAATCAGTTTAATTGAAAAAATATCATGTGATGTGTACAGTAAGGGAATTTAAAATTAACTCCCTAGCATATTCATGGTTAAATACAATGGCTTTGCTTTCTAAAAGGATATAATACAGTGCTTCTAAATGATTCTTACTAAAAAAATAGTGAATTTAATCTGCATACCAGTGTATTGCAGGGAGCCAAGCACACGTCACAGAGTGTACCATGTAACAGAGAGGACAGCAGGCTGCACTGTCACCCACCTGAAACACAACCCCAGTAATTTTTTTCTTTCAGAAATGGTTTGATTCTTATGCTCATGGAAACATGCACTAGCAAGAACAACCTGATCTTATGAAGTAACTTGTCGTGCCTGATGGATGCTGAGGACTAACTGGAGTTACATGGCAGTAAAAAATCCTCTGTGCTAAGCACACCTCTGCACAGATAGACACAGTGCAAGCTTACTGCAAAGCTTATGGGACTACTGCCGCTGCCTTTGTTGTTCTGCTTACATAGCACAGAACTATGCTGATAAATAAACAGATAGGACAGATATAAATTTGATGGATGAAGTACTGTTTTCTTTAATAATCTAGATTGAAATGTTAAATTTTGCTCTACATTTATCATGCTCTTCTAGTGTGTATTGGCAATAGGCTCACTCATTGTTCTAAATGGCTGTAAATTGCTGTCAGGTTCACAGAACCCAGGGCCTTTGTGTGTTGGTTTTATTGAAAGCAGGTCTACTACCAGCTGCTTTTTAACATGGACGATTTAAGAAAAGAGAAGAATCTATTCCTTTTAGCTCAGGAGGTTCCTAAGCTGCAGAAAGTGTTAGGGGTTCTGGGAAAGAAGTTTTATATATCCATGTTGTGCAGTAAGCTTCTGTTCCTATGCTTTTCCCTCAAATATACTCCATTAGCCACTCGGAGAGAGACTGAACTAAATAGCTCTTTGCTCTGTCTGAAGAGGGCTTTATTTATGGACTCCCTTTAATCTTAGTTATTGCAGCAACCTTGGGGCTTGATTCTATAAAACACTAGCTCAAGGCAACCTCCCCCCAGTAATATCAGGGCAGCAATTAAGCAATTAACACATGAGTGTTTGCAGCTCTCAGCAGAGGGTTGATACCATGCAGACCTCGGTTCTTATGGAGAAGGACTTTTACAAGGAAATGTCATTTCTCCCTGCAGCAGCAGTAAATAGCTGGAAGTGCAGCGGGCAATTGGCTTTAAAGGTCAAGAGAAAATCCCGCCCAGGCTCCCAGTTTCCAGGCAGCTTTCAGTGAACCTCAGCTCTAAGGTGAGCATAGCCTGCATGAGTGGGGTGGCCAACACCCTTCAGCTGTGCTCTGGGATTTGGCAGGGGGCGTGCATATGCTTTAGTGTGAGGCCCCTTGTTTGCTCTTACTTCTACAGAGACATTTCAAATGGTGTCCCTGGCTGGGGTTTGGGTAAACCATTTGGAAAGCCTGTTGCAGTAGTAAGCTAGAGAATTTATCTGGGCTAGTCTGAGGGAAGACTCATGGAAACAGAAACTCCTGATACCAGACTCTGAGTATTCACCAAACCAGAAAAATAAAGGAACTATCTTTGTGGGACAAATTAAAAGGGCTTCTCTATTTCTTACTTAGCTTAAAGTGCACATTTATATGCTGAAAATGAACTTGGTTTGCTGTTGCTGAATAGTTCCTTGTATCTTTAAGTAGAAATACCCTTTTGAAAAGACTTACCTTGAAGCCTATTACTGTATTTCACTGATGCCTTCAGCTCTTTGTTTTTCCTAAAGTTTGTGGAGACAATAAATTGGAAATCAGTCCATTGCTTGTGATTTGCAACTCTAATAAAGCCTGGTGGGTACACAACTTTCTTCTGTGGCCATGATTGGTGACTGCTTCTGGCTTATGATTGTTAATGAACATTTTAAAGTACAGCAATGACACTTGGTTTTCTAACGAACAATTTGTATTCCTAGAATGATCAACAAATGATTTTCTTTAAGTAAAAATCAAGTACAAGTTTGTCAGAAGACATAAAATCTTATATTTGTACTACTAAAGCATTGCGTCTAGCAGTGTTTCTGGTTTAGCTAATATCAAGGATTAACTAATCTTCAATCTACTGTGCTTTTCCTGCAGCATAGTAATATTCTCAAAATAACAATTATAACATTATTTATTTACTAAGGTATGGGTATAGCATTTGGAGAACTTGTAAAAACATTTTTCCTTTTGTTTCCTTTCCCAGAAGAGTGTTGGAATACTGGAGAAATTGAATTAAATCGTTGATTGAAACTATGCTTAATTTACTTCAGCAGTGTGGTGTATATGAAATATAATTTTTTAGAGATAATTGAAATTTATATTTCATATTTTTGAAATGAATAAATGTACATATTGCGTATTTCTAATTCTTGGGGTTACATGGGAAATACCTGCTCACTCATTCTGAAAATAAGAGGGAAATAAAATGAAAAAAAAAAAAAAAAGATTGGAGACAATGGAAGACTTCCAGTAACTCATCTTTGGAATGGATCTAGTATTCTGGCTGGAGATGAAATATGTTCTCACTTCCAGCCCTGGGAGTCTCATTTTTTGTGGCTTTCAATAATGCCAGTACTTAAATTAAATATTATTCTTTGAGATCTAGTGAAAGCAAGGTTGTTGGTTTTGGCTGCCAGCTCCCATAGTATGTTCCCTCTTTCCCATTAACACTGACTTGTCCTTCTTCACATTGAATCCTATGCACTGCTCTTACTTTGATGCAGCAGCTCAATTTTGTGGAATGCTTTTTGAACAGAAGTTTTTCAATATGTAAGTTTACAATCCCAAAGAGTATTCAGATGCTCTGTTGTATTATTGCATACATTTAATTTTTAGTTTCTGGTTGGATCCAAGTAAAATATCTATACATTTCTCTGGCAAAACCAACTCGTAATTCCTGAGAGGTGTCTGTATGTGTCTGTTTATTGTCCTCGTTTATTTGGGTCTTCCATAAAGATAGCAAAACTGTGTCTTCTTCTGAAGTCCCATCATTTGTCTTTTTCTTTTCTTCCTTTTCTTTTTTTCCAGTTTTATGGTTTGAGGAAACAATGTCTTGGACTGCTCTTGCCTTTGTTGGCACATCTGTAGCCATGAGGTTTCAACAGCATGTGACTATGGTCTGTCTGCCCCATTTGTGTGCTTGTCACAAAGCAACTGAACAAACTTGCCATCCTCAGGTGAACTGAACAAAGGTATTTACAGTAAGCAGGAACTGGTTTTGCTTCAATGTATCTTCTTTTGAGTTGTTAAAGCACTCAGATAATGCTTAATATTTTTCAAAGTATATGCTGAGCACTTATGAGAACACAACCATTTAACTCTCTCAAGTTAGGCAACCAGAACCTGAAGTACATTACTCTGTCTTACTGTTGAAAATTCAGCCACTGGTTTTAAATTGCCCCTGCGCTTAATTCTTAGGGATAGTTATAAATATGCTAAATATGGGCCATTGCAAAAGATTCTGGAAATTCTCTGACTTAATGGGAAATTGGAATGCTTGCATCTAAAAATAAGGCTGTTCCGTTAAGCTTCTCAGGTGGATAGATGGATTGCTTCAGGCACTTGAAAAGCTTGCCCTACTTCTCTGCTTTTGGAAACACCAGCATAAAAATGACCTGTGTAAGGCAGCTGAAGGTGTCACTGTTTCAGAATTGTGTACTGCTCAGTCTGCAAACTGGTGGTGTGGTTGGTTCATTTTAATGTCCGGTGCAATTGCTGTGGTGGTACGAATGGATGTTTTCTTATCCATCAGTCAGGTGTCATCCCTGGCTATTGCTGCTGGTGGGGATAACTGTGTGCAAAGGAGCAAAGGAAGGAAGGGGTCCTGCTTGCCACACTGAGCAGTTGCATTTCAGGGAGCACCCACAATAGCCTTTCACCCCTCTCTTGCTCGCATTCAACTCAGAGATCACGGAAGGGTTTTGGCTTGTAAATCAACTGCTCTGGAGACTGTTATTGACCCTTCCTGAGTCAGTGCCATGGAAGCCAATACCTGGCTCCTTGTGTTACTGCACCAGGATCCTGTGCTGATGTTTACGGAACTCGTACTCCTACGGTAATGCACAGGGGCGGTCTCAAGGACTAAAACACTAAAGCAGTACGTTTATACGGGAAATGGTGTTACGTGGAAAAGAAGGCTGTGGGTAATTGTGAACTCTTCCAGAAGAAAGCAAGTAAAATTAATGACCAGACAACAGAAAGCTCTCTGATTGTCATAACTATAACTTTTATAGGAACATAACTAAACTTATTGAAATTGCCATAAAATATACTAAACTCACTTTAATGCTGGGTTGATTTTTTTTTTAACTCCCTCCTCTCAGTTGCTATCTGCCATACGTATTGTCTACATGTTTGTCTTGAGAAACTTTTGTTTCAAGATACATTTAAGAATCTTGGGCATAAAAATGTCATCAATGGTCCTAATTGACTGAAAGAAAAAAAAATACATAAAATGTGGGTGTTGTTGCATCTGCATGTTTTTTTTGTTACTCAAAATGTTTTGGTGAGGTTGTTTTTATAATTAACCTGTTCTGAAAATCCGAGTTGTTTCTGAAATTGTATTTTGGGGACAGTTGGGAGAAGTGATTAAAACGTATTTGGTTTCTGTGGGAGCTTAATCTAGGTCAACTGATCATTTTTAAGTGAGATAAAAATTAAAGCAATGAGAATGAAACCTATATAGGGCAACTTGGGAAAAGCCCAATCCTGACCAAATACTGGGGAGGGTTGCTCTACACCAAGGAAGGAAAAACTGCCCAGAACTTCCAGCAGAACAAATTTTGTGGAAACCACGAGCAACATCCTACAGAGTTTGCTGGCAGGCAACCTGGCAGCCAACTAAACAGACACAATTTGTGTAATTTGTATCCTGGACAGCTCTTCTGCCTGTTCTTTTAATATCCCAGGTATAAGAAAGGAGCAAGGAATGAATACTCATACAAATGTTTTTTCTGCTTGCTTGCCTTACTTACCCCACAGCATGGAAAATCATTAGTGGGGAAGGTGGTGGTGTGTTCATGCAGGAAGATCTTTAGGAGGAGGAGAACTAAAAGCCCTACTGTTCACCATGGCAAATATGGAGGCTGCTTGTGCATCGTGCACGTGGGTATTTCTTGCATCTGTAGGGACGAGGAAGAGTCATACTACTGAACTCCTTAGGGGAGAACTTGTCTGCAGGGATTAATTACAGTTTTAAACTGTAGTAAGAATTAAAATTGATAGGCTTCATTTTCGTTGGTTTTATACATATATATGTAATTTTTTTAATTACAAAGTGACAAAAAGAAATTTAAAAAACCAATCGCCAAGTAGGACACTGGACAAACATGGAAAGTAAGCGTATATATTTTTTTTGCCCCTTTCTGCTCCCTCAGAATATACTCCCAGTGGCATGTATCATGGCATTTTCAAAGCTAGGCTTTAGAGTATTTCTGAACTCTATTGTACATTAGTCTCTGCATCTATAAATTGACTCTAGGGTCATTTAGGGGATAACTCAGCTTTAAATACAGGCTTGCACTAATACGTCTGTTGGCCCTCACTCATCCATTTGAATTGGCTGAAGTCCAGCTGGAAAAGAGGAGAGGAACTGTTTAAGACAACCATTCTTCATGATGTTACATTATCATATCTTGTCTTGCACTTCCCAAAGAACAGGCTAGAGTGGGATTGGTGTAATGGAGGAGACCTCTTCCAGTGGTGGGGAAGTAGCCTTATATGACGATATAGTGTGCAGGGCAGAATATGGCCCAAACTCTGGCCCAAGGAGAATACAGATGCAAAGGAAATAGTAATTTTTATGAAGGCTGTTCAGTCACACGTAGCACTTACAGTCAAACTGTTGTGCAAGTTTATTTTTATGAGTCACTTAGAGGAAACATACTTATCTCCAGTTCAAAGATATGAAAGAGAAAGTAATTTGCTAACAACGGTTTTGGGTTATTTACAGGGACAAGATAAGAAATAAAGAGCAATTCTATTTTGACCCATAAATAACTCCAACTTTCAGATGTCTCTAGTACTCTCTGAATCTGTAAAGGAATTTCCTTACAGCCAGAAGAATGATTATTTTTTTTGTCTGTAAGATGAACAGGACACCTACTTTTATCAGTTTTCACAGGGAGTAAAAAAATTTTCAGAATGTTTGCCAGCTAAGTTATCTTGTGTGGCAGAGCCTAACCCTGCAAAGATTTGAATTTGAATGTTTTAGAGTTTTTAAACAGAAATATAGACAAAAATATGTACATTTGCTCATTCCTTTATTTAAACAAAGGGAAAAATTGTGTTCATGAAGGCTCAGGGCTTGACTTTTTTTTAAATTGTAGATTCCAGTGGTTCAGGCATCTGTATAACAGGCTTGTCTGTGCTATACTGCAGAGAAACCTTCCTCTTTGACCTACTGGGTGTTTCTTTTCTGAGGGAGGAAAGGAATTCTTTCCATGTTAAAGGAGTTCAGTCTCCTCCTGTCACTGATTGCCTCTGCTGCTTAGTTGAGCCCAATTATATGCAACGGCTTTTCAAGGGTTCAGCTCTGAAGAAGGCATGTGTGCAAATGATATCAATAAAATAACAGGATTTGCATACACAGGAACAGCACACATACTACTGCTTTGAAGATTTCCTGTATGAGGTACACTTAATGTTTGGTAGGACAGCTGTTGACACTGCCACTTTTATACTGCTCCTGCTTAGTTTTCCTGGCTGCCATAGGCAGAGGGAAATGAGAAACGCAGTGCTAGCTGTTCATGCAGGAGTAATAACAGCCCTTAACAGAAGAAGAGTAATTACCTTTGTCTGGTTTCTCCCTGCTTGAAAATCTAATGAAATGGAGACCATTAGCTACATAGCTGATAGATACAGAAATCCTCTTGCTTTTACTAAATCTGTGGCTTGTTGTGTAAGACACCCTTTGCTCACAAGCTGAACTTGCATCTTAATTTTGAAAAAATCCATTACTGATGGGTAGATTTCCTGAACACATTTGACAGCTTTCAAACTAGTGGTATTTGGCAAGGCCTTTTAAAGTAATAGGAGATTTATAGCTAAAGAGATTCCATAGCAGTGGGTTCAGATCCGATCCCTTTCTCCCAGCTTCTGCTCTGGGTAACAGTGACAGGAGCTGTCTGTATACCAGAAGGAACAGTTTAAGAGGAGTGGCTGCATTTGGCAACAGAAGCCCCCGTTAGCAGCCGGAAGCATTGGTGCTGAAAAGCAATCGCTGGTGTCAAGAACTTTCCTAGCTAAGTATTGCAGCTGGTGGCAATAAATAGCATTCTAATAAAGGAGGATGTTCAACCCGTGACATAAGTGAATACTGTTTCAACCACAAAAAGTAATTTATGGTGCTGCATATGTCTGAAATGGATTTTTTCCGATACATTTTAAAATAAAAATGCTAAGATTTCAATGGAGGGAAAGATCTGCATTTTAAATCAAAATGATATTGAAAGATCAATGAAAAGTGTACTGCTTTTTTAAGTACGCAATGATACATAACGTCTTAAGGATGTGCACTGTCACAAAGCACAATTACCTCCATTCCTAAAAATGAAAGATGCTGTTTTCTGACTGTGAATGTTCTCTATATTGCATCAAACCTAATAACTTCCCATGTCAGTGATAATCCTCCCAAACATTTAGACAGAACCATCATCATCTTCTCATGAGAATGCCAAAATGATCACGCAGAAAGTAGCAAATAACAATATGTTCGTATTGCATAAACATAATTTCTGAAAAAAATCAGCTCCAGCCTTGCTCAATGAGGAGCGAAAGGAGCGGTAGCAAAGTCATTAGACTCATTGGGCCTGTTACTGCTGAGTCCACTACAGTAAACAAGTTATTAGTTTTGACACAACCAGTGGTTTATTTGAACATATGCTTCTGCTCTTTGTTATACATTCCATTTGTGCCACATGAGACTTCTCTTACATAATTATTGTGAAACACAGCAATGTTACATATTGTATCATCTCCCACTGGGATGAGCTGCGTGGATGTGGTACCAGGAAAAACTGTCTTTTAAATTTATTACTGCTGGCTAGTTTGGGATGCTTTTGGAATGCATGGAAGAAAGGGTAGTTTTGTTTTTAGGTGAGCACAAGCTTAAATGAGCTTAAATGAGTGGATAGGTTGTTCTGAAAGGCATTTTATACAGCAGTTTGTTTTGGATCACAAGGGTTGTGTGTGCAAGCACACAAGCACATAAAATGAGAAACTGGTCAAATGTTACTGTCAAAATCCTTTGCATTGGAATGTGAAGCATAGTGTACACATCTGAAATTCCTTAAGGAAACATATCTTTTGTATTATTCTTTTGCATGTGTTCATTAATTCTCTAGTTTTGCTTTAGGAAGAAACAGGCCTGCCTGTTTTAAGAGATGGCTGATATCCATTTATCAGCCATACAGCTCTGTACTCAAGTCGATTCCCACCCCAGCCCCTTCTCCCTCCCCCTGTAACTGGTTTCTGCTGTCATTTAGGAGTTAAAGGGCCAGATTCTCAGCTGGTGCACATCAGCACTGCTATCCTGAAATAAATAGGCATAACTTCACTGGAGTCACTGAAACCTAAGCTCAGACTCGTGGGTTTTACTGTCCTTGAGTGCAGTGTTTTAAGGCTTATGATACACACTTCTGTGATACTTTGTTATGGTATAAACAAACACTACGCTTCTGATTTGAATTATAATCTCATTCACCCAGAAACCAATAGAGCTTTGCTTATTTATCCCAGCTGAGAAGATAGCCCAAAGGCTTTTCATGTTGTATGATAAAGTCATGGGCTGATTCCAACCGCACCCCCTCACCCCTCCCGTATAAACAAGGAGGCGACCCCACTACTGCTGGTGCAATTACTTAGATGTGAAACAGTTGTTCAGAGAATTCTGGATTCAAATCAGTGCCACAATGTTTATTCTGTAGTGAAGTGATGTGTCTGGTAAGGCTTTAGTCAGTAGAGACAGAAAGCAAGAGTCTGAATTCAGGTATTGGTATGAAGAGTTGGGCAGAAATTTGGGAGTAATTAAAGGACGGAACACCTATCAAAAATGTTGAATTGAACGTTTCCTGTAAACTGTGTGTGTAGCCACAACACTCTTTGATTCTGAGTAGCATTTAAACTCGGGATGGAATCCAGCTGCAAAGCCTGGATCTAGATCTGAATTCCCACAAGTTCAAGGCTGTTGTGATCAGTGGAGTTTATTTGGTTCCATATCTAAGTGCAGAAATTTTAAGGTAACTTCCATCAGATGTTCTTGGGATCTACTGGGATAATAGTGCAATAAAAGCTGAAATTAAACATATCTGGTTTTGCGTAGGGATTTTATTAGTATTCCAGGTAAGGTTAAAATAGTGCACTTGTGCAGTCAGCCCATGTTAATAAATTAAAGCAGGGGAGTTTGTAAATGATTTAAAATCATGGCTTACACATTTTTCCAAAGCAAAAGAAGTACAGAAAGTTCATCTGAATTCTCAAGGCAGTGCATGTGGTAAACATTAGTTTTCGCTTTCTTAATTTTTTTTTTTTTTTTTAGGTTGACTAAAGCTTTCTTTTTCTTCACAAATGCTGTACTGGTAACTGAAGATATCTTGCACACATATACAACACAAGGGGTAGCAGCACCAAGGATATAAAGACCTTCCTTAGGTGCAGGGTATAGTAGCAAGGAAACATAACTGTGTGTATTGAGATCTCCACAGTGGTATGTTCCTTCCAAACTGCAAATCATATCAAATGAAGGAACATGGCCTGGCAAGAATTGGGAACTGGAGGAAGAAAAGAATGCAGTATTTACTTAAATTCAAAACAAAACTCAAAACAAAGAACCCCCTTACTGCTTCTAAGTTTAGCCCATAATACGTCATTCAGTATAATGTCGTGATCAAAATCAGCTATAGGAATGTGAGAGATATCAGTTGTCACAATTTTTGTCAACGAGAAACAAAAATAATTAATGATACCCTTATTCTCCTTTGTTACCTGTTTTCTTCAGTTCAGCCAGGTTGGTGGTTATCTAGGGAATGCCTGCAATGATAATTCTGATAGAAACTCCAGCTCATGTTTTTGGCTGGTAAGAAGGCATTGATAAGAAAATGCCAGGTAAATGAGAGAAAGCTGAGAGGAAAATGAAGGCTGCCTACAGGGCTGAGGCTTGTGAGTGCTGTGTTCCTCTGGCATGGCTGGATAACCAGGCAGTGTGAGGCTAACCCCAATGCCATGGGTTAACCTCACATTGCCTGGTTATGCATGAGAAGCTGTCTCCTGCCTGGAGAAGGTCTTTGGTGCTTTGGAAAAGCGTCTTTACTCAGGGCAGACAAGTGGGGAAACAAACAATTTCTAGAGTGATGAGAGCTCACCCATGAACATAATCCAGGATGCTCATAATACTTTCAAAATGAGCAGGATGGCTGTGGCTTCTGTGAGCTCTGGCTTTTAGGCAGCATGTCAGCTGGGAGTGAGTGGATGCTGAAGGAGACTTGCATATTCAGCTGTCTAAACCAGCTAATTACAGTTAACCTGGTATAGTGTTCTTACTGAACTGGTTGAGCTGTTCTGGCTTTTATTAAATCAATTATTTTTAGAACTTCGAAGTACAGAGGTCAGACTAGAGGTGACCTCAGACCAAGCGAGGGTGTCTCTAAGCAGCTGAAGAACACACTTTTGAGGAGCTGATTTACCCCAAGAGGGCGTTTGTCCCACTAGAACCCCAACACCTGCTACATAGGACTGCACAATTCCAACCTGATACTTCCCTGTGATCTAATCCCTCTTTGATCATCAGTTTTTAAGACTTGAAGCCCATTGCTTTTTCTTTGCTCCCTTCTTCTGACTTAAATATTTGCAGAGGACATTGCTTTGCTACATAAAAGCCTGTCACTTGGAGCACTTGGCTTTTCCCGTTTCCCCCATTCTTGTGATCTGCTCTGTAGCTGCACTGGTTTTTGTGGTGTTAGACCTGCTTATAGTTGTGTAATGGAATAAATGGGATCCACACATTTTTAGAGCCTTTAAATGATCACATAGTACACACAGACACAGCAATGACTTAAGTGGCTTCCTCTTCACCTTCCCCGGTCAAGTTCAGAAATGCCAGCATTAATAGCACAAAAATCAAAAAAGAAAGAAGCTACATGAAGCACTCCGGCACTCATTTTGGTTTTATGCTCTTTCTTCAAGTTATCTCAAAGAAAAGGCATTGACTATTAAAAGTGTGTTACAGGTGCCGGCAGCACTCAATCTTTCTCTGTGTGTCCTGCTTAAGGGAAGAATGACAGCTGATGAATACATCTTTCTAAAGAGATCTGAAACGACCGTATTTACTGAACTGGATCTTCTGAAGACTGAGATTCTAGGGCTATATTTTTCTTACCATTTTTTATGACATTAAACTATGAATCACTTCCTTTATGTCCTTTTTTTTTGTCTCCCTTCAAGTAATTTTCTGTTTCTTATTTGCAATTTAGTAGGATGGAATAGGGATCTTGAGCTTGTTGGACAGAAGACTGTATCTTTAGGAGCCCAAACTTCAGAGGACTTGCCAAATCTTGCATCAAATATGAAACTTGCAGAAAGAGCATTAAAAAATATTTAAACTAAGTGATTAATTCCTTACCATCTGGAAAGCCACAACCAGTGACAAAAGCAACTCAAAAATTCAAATGCCATTAATAGGCTTAGTGGTTCAATACAGAATATTATACTGCTTGTACGAACAGTCCTGACCAACCTTTCAAACACATCAGAAGAGGCAATGCTATACATAATGGGAAATCTCTATATTATGATTGATGTCCAGGATTTATGATGTTATAAACTATTGGTTATGCTGTTTTGACAATGGAAGAATTAATGAATGAGACAGATTTGCCTGCAGTGATGAACTATAACATATAGAAACATTAATAAAGATAAAACATTTGGAAATTCTTTAAGAAAAATAACATTTTTGCTCTTTTCTCAAGGAACAAACAAAGCCAGAAACATGACAGATTTCATCAAGAGAGCTTTTCACAGATTAAAAGCAGGTCTGATTTTTGTTTTGCCGTGCTAGACTTCACTTCTCAAACCACAGAAGAGTGAGGCAAATGTTTTCAGGCTTATAGTGTTGTTTGTTTTGTTTTTCTCCCTTACACAGTGAATATTGTCTTCCTGCTAATTCTGTTATACCATACAAGACTTGTTTGCGTCTCAGTTGGGTTCTTCTGTTCAGCCTTCTGGTGCACTCAGAAAACGCCACATAGGATCCACTCTGATCTTAATGTCTGTCTGTGAAAGCAGCAAGGCCTGCTCCTGTAAGCAGCTCTGGCAACAAACCAGGGCACTGGGGGTGATGAACCAGGGCACTGGGGGTGTTCAGCACCACACAGGACCCACAGCTGATGCAGCTCAGTGTGTGGTGGCTGGAAAGGTGGGAAAACTGCAAAGAAATGCACAGAACGCTAGCAGCTGAAGCTCAAGATCCTTTGATTACTGAAGGACAAGGGCTGCTCTGTAAAAGGGTACTTCTGTCCCTAACAGCTGTCGTGGAGAGCTACTCAATGTAAACCTTGGAAGCCCTCATTTCTGTGTACCTAAATGCCTTCATTAGCATAATTTTTGGTGTGCATAGCACTTCCTGAGTGAACTTTATGAATTCAGGCTACACCAAATTGCTACATTATTTACCTCTTGATTTGAACACAAAAATAGCTGACAAGGAATTATAGAGAAATATTGGTTTAAGAGTTAACATCTCAGAAGGGGGTGAACTTGGAAGTGTAAAATTGTATATATTTGGCATCAGTTAAAAAGGCCCAGCCAGAAGTCTGAAGCATGAACATGAAAGTCCATCTTTAGCTGATGAAAATTCAATACTGGCGTTAAGGATATTTCTTATCTATCTTTCTCTCATACTTTTTTGATGCTACTTTTGTGCTAAGCACCTTCAGAGGTTTATAAACCAGTTTAGCTGGGCTGTGCCATTGAAGAAGACTATAGAAAATGAATGTCCTGCTGAGAGCTAGAGAGATTATTAGATCGCTTAAACTCTCTATTGAGTCTTTCCACTTGGTTTTTTTATTGTAAAAATATACAGTGCTTACAGAAACATGTTTGATCAGAAATATTAAGTAGCTGAGCATGCAAGAAATGTTTCTCTATATTGCTAGTGAGATAAGAAGTCAGTCTTATTTGTCCTCTGTTTTATTAGCTTTTATCTTGGGTTTCTGCTATTCTAATCTTAAAGGTCAGATCCAAAAGGAATAGATTCAGATGCCTAAACTTCGAACACCATTCCTGCAGATCCTAGTTCCAGCATATCATTTCCCAGGACAAACCAAGATCTCAGCTTTTGACCCCAGAATTCCCCACAAGCCTGAAGTTCTGCTGCTCCCCATGCCCTGGAGCACCTTGGTTGTACCACCATCACCTTGTCACCTTGTTCTGGCTTTTTTCTTGGCTAGGATCTAGGAGTTAGAGAAACTTCCCTGCTGGGTTTCAACTGCATGTTAATCTAAAAGCAAACCCACACATGGTGAGTCAATCAATCTCTACTTGAAGTGCAGTGATAGCAACTTTTTTCTTTCTAGAACACATATGGGAAGAGAATGAGTCCTTGTGGCCCTGTTCATATACAATTGAATTTTGATAAGTGAATTAATATGTATTTAGTTTTCTCCTTTGTATGAAGGATGGATTTAGATTGACTGAAGACATATCCAAAATAGCACTGTGATGTTGTTCCCAACATTCTTGTTCTCACTTTCTGGCCTGCAAAACGTGCGGTTTTCCTGCATTGGAATGACTCTGACAGATCAGAATGGAGACTGTTAACTGTGCCCACAGGTTTGGACTCCCACTTTTGTCTTTCTGATCCCAAGAAGGTGCTGTAACCACCTACCTTTCCACAGAAGTGTACTGAGAGATGGCTTTGTGTCTTCTGCACCTTTGGAGAAACTCTCCACATCTCTTTATTGTGAAAGCATTTGTAGGCACTAACATTTAAGACTTTGGATTGTAAGTGGGTAGAGACACCACTTTGTCCTTTACAAAGACTCCTGTTTCAGGGGGAAAAACAATTTGCAAATAGCTCTCCCCAGGTTGTTCTTGCTGGAGTCAGTGCATCGACCTTCAGGTGGCTGTTCAGTCTGGAGGTGGTTTAAAATGCACCTGCTCAGGTGGTAGCTCCTTCAGTGAATGACATGGGGAGCTGGAGTCCCTAAATAAGCGTTTAAAATGTCTTTGCTCAGAACAGGTAAGCCACACAACACAAGGTTGCTGCATCTGCTTGGTGCTTGTCTCAGCTCAGCAGCATTTCATACTATGGACTTCGTAGCTTTGCAGAGTTGGTAAAACATGTTTTGTGTTCCAATATGCATGCATCACTGACTAAAGCTCTCTCTGTCGGGAACCACTCCAAATGCTCTGCTAACAGTAAACATCCTACTGGGATTCTGTCTTACTATCTACTACATCTCCTGCTGAATAACAGTTTGGATTTAAAAAAAAAAAAAAAAAAAAAAAAAAAAAAAAAAAAAAAAAAAAAAAAAAAAAAAAAAAAAAAAACAGCTTTAAACGGGAAAAANGAAAAAAAAAAAAGACAGCTTTATACTGGAATAATCAGATACACAACTGAGTTGCTACTCCTTGATTGAAAGCATCCATGTAACTGTCTGTGTCTATGATAAAAGTAAATAAAAATACAGCTGCATTTCATTTCAAATTGAAGTCTTATAAAGCTGAACAGGGATTTTCAAGAGCATTTGGCAACTGACTTAACTTAGATTCCTCTGAAATAATTGGCAAGTGATGCCTAGAGGCAATGAGTTAAGTTGCTGCTGATTGCCCTAGCAAAATCCCACTCATGATTTCTTAATTCATCTCTTAGAAGATATGGCAACAAGGTATCTCTTGTAGACTGTAGCATATGGATTGTCAAGTAGTGCTTAGAAATGATAGTCCTTGTCTTTCTAAATTAAGTGGTCAATATCCTCCCCTGAACGTCAGTGGTAAGGCTAAATTACTTCTAAGAAGTATGTGTAAGACTTTCCAGAACTGAGATAAGCCTAAAACATTGAAGTTGCTAATTCCTGCTGCTAGCAGCACCAAATTTCATTGGGCAACGCAAAATACAAAAGTGTGTGTTGATTTATTTGCAAAATCCTCTTCAGATTCAGTATATAGGAACCCCACTTTGCCTTTAGTCAGAGTGCACAACAAGAACAAAAGTACACTATAAATATTTTGGTTTGTGCAGCACGAGATTGCGTTTGAACACTATGTGGGAAACAGAACCAACCAAAAAAGCCCAACCCCAAGCAAATTGTAAACCTAAAAAAGGCAAAATGCTGTAGTATAGAAGTACAGACGTATACAGAACTCAGAAGCTGAAGTACTGTTTATTGTGTTTTTTTTCTAGTGCACTATTTGGTAATAAACTTAATTTCAATGCCTTGGTTTACCTGTGTCAGAGGTACAGTGGGAAAACTAACACCTTACAAATACTGTTAGATTAGTTGTCTCAGAAGGATAGCTCACCAACCCTTACACAATTCTAGCAGAACAGATGTTGTTGTTCACTGCAACTTCTCAGCAAAAGATTTATATATCTGGAAGAATCCAAGTCTGTTTTGAGGTCAGGTATCTAATTCAAGTTTTTAGTATTGCTGTACCAGGATTATTTTTAGAATTGTACTGGTCTGCTTTTGCATGCTGTTAGTCCTTCCTGTCGTGTCACGTGGAGTCTGCTCCAAGAGACTTCCAAGTTCATATGCTTGCTGGGCTCTTTGTCTAGCTACCTGCTTAGCCAGAGATATACCAGACCCTTTGTAGAGAAATCCCATCGTGCAGTACAGAGGTTTCTGAATTCATTCTGCGTGAACTATTTCTGTGACAAATCTGCTAATTTCACAAGTAGAGAAGTCATCTCCAATAGACAGTTCACTACAGCTTCTGGCAGACCAATTCTCATCTTTCCACTTTACACCTTATGCTAGAAGTTCTCCTGCCACTTTTGGTATACCTCCATCACATTCAGACTGTGCAATTGACGACAGTCTTTTGAATTTGGAAGTATCATGTGACCAGATCTTCTAATGAAATTACGAGGCCTTTCACTTGTGCCTGTCCTTGGCCTATTAGTGTTCCTGGCAATTTTTATTTTTTTCCTTCTTGAAGTATTTTAATTATTTTTCTTCTCTCTTGCTTTTGCTACAATTGTAAGTTTAAGAGCATTCACCACCCACAACAAAGAACAGCTGAGCAAAAAAAATCCAAACTCCAATCCAAGCACCCTTGAAATCTCTCTGTGACACAGTTGATGTTTAGGGCACAAGGGAAGTAAAACACTGTTATACTGCTTTTTCATTATAGCTGTATTCATCATCAGGTTCCAATGTTTGTCCTAGAGTTTCTAAGATGGAGCTTAGGTAGTTGTAAAGAAGAGTGAACTATGGAGATGGCTTGACAAAGTGCATTATGAGACAGATATTTTCTTTCATTCCTTGGTTGGGATCAGCCATACTCAGTCCATGGAGATGCAGCTTCTTTAGCTGTATGTCTAAAAACAGGGAAGAATGGCTGGTCCATGTTTTGCACACAGCCCAGCATCAGCACTCATTCATTCCTTTGAAAATTGCTCAGCATTTTTGTGATCTGATGAGATTTATGTTTTGAGCTGGTTCAGTGACTCAGAACATACCTTTTCAAACATGAACAGAATAATGTTACATCATGCTGTGTATCAGCCAGTGAAAAATTCTGGATATCTCTGAGAGCTGTGGTGTTTCTCTTCCCTTTTTGTCACTGAATTCAAGCAGTACTGGGTGCTCCCTTTCATGAAATGAACAATGGCACACAGAGGTAGTTTTATCAGCTCAAAGATACCTCTTATTTCTTGACAAACCTGTGCACCCTCAGTGTGCTCATCTGCCATTCAGCATACGTTGTGCCACTCAGATACATCTAAAACTTGCCAATATTCTTGTTGTATCCATATCTCAGTATTTTTGGCAGAGGCCACATACAAAGCAGAGAAATTTATTGGCTCTCTCTTCCTTCTTCAAGCATTGACTTTTATATTGCATCACCAGAGCTTTAATAAATTGTAGATTGGAAAATACATAAATGCTTTTTAAGTCACCAAGGAATGATGATTTACAGCACAGAAGGATAACTGGCTCCACAGCCTGAGGAGATAAAGTGAACTGAAGGTGTTTCTGACAAAGGTATCATTCTAGTCATGTGAGTTAATGGAACTTTCCTAAGTGAGAACAATGTGGAAAGATTAAACAAACCAGACAATGAAACAATTATATAAAGAGATCTTCATTTTTAGCACATTGGCAAATGAATGCATTTAGCAAAGTATACAAGTCTCACAAGCTGCCTCTCAATCTGGACCTGTGGAGCTGAGAGAAAGCACTGCAGCAATGAGGAGAGAGACAGTGAGAAACCAAGAGTACATCTGCAGACAATGCAAACATATTGTAAAACTGCTTTTAGACCTTAAGCCAGGTCAAGACTAATCCTATTGCTGATTCAGTTCTGTAGAGCCAGATAATAAAACCCACCACACTGATCGAAAAAGAGAGGTATAGTTTGGTTCTTCTGTCACAGGACTGTCAAGGCTTGAATTCAAACCTGGGATTTCATCCTTATGATAGGTCCTTTCCTTTGTTTTCCTTTGCTCCTGATTCACATTGAAAACGCCTTGCCAAAGAATTCAGGAAAACACTTTTTGATATCTTTGAAGGAAATGGAGGCCAAGAAATCAGAAAATGCTTTTCTGTTTAGCTTTTAGTATTTATAAAACCAGGAAGCCATCACTTACGGGCTTGCCATCCAAGGGCTAAATAGACAGAGGAAGTCGTGTTCTCACATTGTTAATGGATCAGTGGGAAGCACAGTAGTGCATTTCACTAGCTAATATATTTAAAGATATAACTTGCGTGCATGAGAGTTTTGATGTCTCACTGTTGTGAACATGGTGGCTACTATGCCCCTAAGAATACTATTTTTCTAAATCCTAGATTAAAAACACATGGAAAGGGAATAGGGGAGATTCAGCAAATTGAATCAGATGAGAGAAAAGAGTGAAAACTTCATAAAGGAAAAAATAATAGAAAATCTCATTAATGAAACTGGAAACTAGCAAAAGAAGTGGGTTTCATAGAAACAACCAGCAGAGTACGCTGGAAGAACAAAGTGGCTTTTGATTAAAGATACCTTTTACTGAATGCAATTTAGCAGAAGAAACTTTCCGTGGGTTGCAAGACATCTATGTACTGACCCAGCAAGGTGGGGCATCTTGAGAGTGTGTTCCAAAGCAGGACTGGGCAAAGAGCAGCTGTCACCTAAGTCTCTGGTGACGACTTTCCCCCTGTTGTTCTTCAGGGGTTGCAGGTTGCCTCTCTTCAGAAGTAGACACTAACAATTTTAGCCAGGCTTAGCACATGGAGCAAGCACAGCTTTGCGCAGTTCTGGAAGAAGAAACAGACAGACACAAGCAGTGTAGGAAGGAAGAATGTAGAAAAGATAACAAGAAGGTTAGTATAGCACAATTTTTAAAGTTCTATTTAATTCTTAAATAGAATTAGAACCAAAGTGCTATATTAACACACAAAAAAAATTGAGAAAAAAAGCAAATAGGGTGAGTGTGAAGCAGTTTCATTAGTGAGAAATGTAAAGTAATTCTGAACTAATTGTTTAAGCACAAGAACGTTTTTTTCTACTTGGTGCTCAGTGTATTGGCTCTTGCCGTCCCTGTGCCATAGCACCTACGGCTCAAAATGGACATTGTGTCAGTATTAGCAAAAATCACTGTAACTTTTAAAGGGTTATCCCAGGAAGTAGGAATGAGACTGTAACACATTCTCTACTTTGGAAAACCTAGCTTGTTAACATGCCAAGACTTCAGTACTGTGGAAGAAAATCCAGTCCCTGTGGAAGAGTAACAGAGTAAATGCTCAGCCATCAGCATGATGCTGCTAAACACAGATGCCAGTAGATGACTGTCTCTGATCTAGTCTAACAATGAAGTGATGTTGGGTAGGATAAGAAAAAAACATCAGCAGACTCATAGCTCCCCCCAGGCATACCTGGGGCAGAGATGGAAAAGTAGGAGAAAAATGCAATGGAGTTTGCTTCTGAGTCCTCATGGCAGAGCTCTGACAAACTGACCACTTTGTGTAAGTAAGTTCTTATGCCTGAGTGAAGAATGAAGGAGAAAGGTCTGCAGTTCGTAAAATGGGAACAGGGAGACTGCAAATTACACCCTCTAACAAGGGATACCATAGTTTCCCTCTAAATACACTCTTCCATGTTACTTTTTCAGCTAACAGGCACCTCATCTGGGATGTAATTAAAATTCCCCATTGTCTCCCAAATATTAGATACTTTATTTTCTTCTTTCTCTTTAGTTAGTATTAATTATGAATAAGTTATCTATCTCTGGTCAAGGAGCATAAAACAGTTATGCAAAGCACGAATGGATAGGATTGTTTCAAGCCAAATACAGCATGGATTAGGCAAACAGAAGACAAAAGTAAATCTATGACACTTACTATTTTGCATTCTTATGACACATCTCCCTGTCATGCAAGAAAATGTTGCTGAGCTTCCAGGGTCTGTGTGTTGCTGGAACACAAGTAACTCTTACCCTCTGCTTTCGACAAACCTTAGAGAAAAGCTGGGATGAAAGGAAAGCACAGGAAAACTTCTGTCAGCTGGATCCTCCAGCTTTTTGGCAAGCCAGTACAAATTCATCAGCCAAATAAATGCACTAGTAGTAACAGAATTTTTTAAGATGATCAAGCCAACTTGAGAATTGAGAATTTGGACCTTCATGGCATATGTACACCTAATCAAGAAAAGTTGTTGCTTCTGCATTTTCCATTTAGCAGACTCTTTCCTATTATTTATTTTGTTAAAGTAAATGTTTATTTCACAAACTGAGCAGTAAGCCACATCTGACTATGAAGACTGGTGGTAGAAGTTTTAAGAGCATATCCTGTGATGGATATATCCCATTAGTCTATATTTTATTGGTGACAGCTAATCATCAAACTCTGTAATAACCTTGAAACACAGACTGTTTTAACTCATTGACTTCAGATTACACATTCAAAACGTTGCGAATCACATCAAGTATTTATTTCCAAAGTGTAAGTGACATTAGAATTCAAACTAAACAGAACACAGAAGTAGTTTGAAGTCAGCAAGTTAAAATTAAAAATACACTAGCAAGTAGTATGTGCAAGAAGGAAAAGAATAATAAGATTAAAAAAAGATGGATTTGTGATGAATATGGATGTGGACATTATAAAACGCCCAGCCTAAATCAAAGACACCAACTTGTCACTGAAGGAACATATTTGCAGAAACCTTGTACATAATGGGTTTTTAAAATACAACACACACGTGTAGAGTAACAAATATAATCATAATATTAAAAACTTTCTGTGAAAAAACGTTGGAAGAGTTTGCGGTGTTTCATTGAGCAAACAATGTTCAAATATGGAAAAGGTCAGAAAAAGAAAGCAGACACCAGATTTACTCTCCATATGCATTTATAATTGGATGAAATGTAACAGGCTTATTACAGCAAAAAAAGATTTAGGTAAGACATTAGAAAATCTTTCTAACTAACTAAAGATGGGCAGGGGAATGGATTCCCATAATCTTTCCAAGCATCTCCACCATTGCAGTTTTTTAAGAATAGATTAGACAGACATTTAAGCTGATCTGTACAGACAGTTGTGCCTCAGAGGAAGGATGAAACTGTATGTCTTGAGACTCAACTGTGCCTATTTTTTTTTTATGATGTGTAGCCAGACTATTTTTTTCTAAGTGTATTTTATCATTTGTATGTAATGCAGTGCCAAACACATTAAAATAAGGCTGCTTAAAGTGTGTATGGAAATAAACTGATCAAACTAATTTTTATGTTTTTCCACTCATTATGAGCTACCATATTGTGGCAGAATACAAAATGGAGTGTGGCATGAATGCTCACTAAGGAAAAGCAAAAGAAAATTAAAAAGAAAAAAATTAATCCAATACATCCATTTGTAATGGAAAATGTTTCCTGCTAATAAAGCTTGCATTTTCATAGTGCTCTTCTACTAGGAGTTTCAAAGACTTTTCAGAAATTTTCTTGGCACCCCTGAGGCACTTTGGGAGGTGGGACCACAACTGTGCAGCTTCACATTAGAGACAGAAGCCCCACCATGCCCAGGTCAAGTTCTAAAAGCTGCTGGCTCTCAGCAGGGCTGGGCCTGGACTCCTCCAGGTGCAGCTCATCCCCTCTCCCATGTCACACTCTCTCAACATCACTGTCACTTGTCAACTTGCAGAAATGTCTCATTGCTCTCACCAATACTTAAACATGGGACACCACCTTCTACAACAGGAATAAACATTGATTTACTGCCCTTTCCTGAAGACCTCCACCAACACACTTATACCGAGCAACTATCTATCAGGGACTTCTATAAGAGAAAGGGTAGTTGATATTTATTAACAGCAAAAATAATATTTGTGTATATTTGCTATATTTATATATAAATATACATATTGTCATATAAAAATACACATGAATTTATATAAATAAACATTTAAAAAGAAAACAATTGTATGACTTTGATCTGGTGTCCTGCCTTCTCTCCTTAGGACAGAGACCCAGACAGATTTCATGTGTTTGTAAAGCATGCTGAACCACAGAGTCATTGCTCTTGGCAAGCATCTCTCATTGACATTATAAAAGAATAATATATTACACATTTATGTCCTAATGCTACAGTCATACATGCTGAAATCCTGAATTTGCATAAAGTTTATAACCTTGAATTGGTGCTTGTTTAGGTATTTTCAAAAATAATTATTTAATATTATTGTTTGACCAAATTACATATCTGCTTTAATAATGAATACTTGAGCCATGCAAATAGTTGTTGCTGCATAAATGAACATTTCCCCATGTTCATATTATTTTCCTTCAACAAGTTCTCAGAGGTAAATACATTATAGTAAATCTGTCTGTCTACAGATAGCTGGACATCAATACAGATCTGTTAAATGTCTGTATAAAAAAGAAGTAGTTGTCTGCTATTGGCTAGATTCACCTTTCAAAAAACCTTAACTTTGCACTAATATGCCTTTAACTGCCCTTTAATACCACTCTTTTATGTATCACTATTAAAAGCAACAGCAAAAAGTATTTACACAATATAGGGGAAAAACCCTCCCAACTCTCTAATAATGACAATAACCTTAGCCAAGGATATTTCTCTATTTCTCTAAAATTAATAACTAGCTGGGGTTAATGGCCACTGGCTTCACCTTAGGCGCTCAATTAATCCCTGAACCTCAATTGTTATTACCTAATTGACTTAGTTTCATTTCATTTTAACATTTCAAAGTGATCTTCCTAAAATCACACTGACAGAGTAACGTGGTCTCTGTAGATATGCACTGACATGGTTTCAATACTGTTACTTCGTCGCCATACGCTTGCATTGACATTTCATTTTGCGTTGACATCGCAGTGCCACATCTATGGATCTGTGCAGATGACATGCGATTGTTCACATTAGGTGAAAGCCTGGCCAGGAGCGAGGGCAGTCTGGCGTCTTATGCAGGGACATGATGCCAGCTGAGAGCTAGTAAGAATTAATGTTATAATTTTTAATAATTGTTATAATTGCAAATATTATTTGTATGTTTGTAAACAGAAGAAATATCAAATTTCACTTGAAATCTTGCTGGCTTCCTTAAATAGACAAACAAAAATCTTTTGACCAAGATCAACTTAAAAATCTAGCTTGAAAAATGCACCAATCTTTTAAAATGTATTTATAAAGACCTTTTTTGATATTACCATTTCATGCTTATTTGAGGCTGCAAACAAATTATGCAAATCTTGTGTGTTCAAATATCATCATATCAATGCAAGTAGCTGAATACTCTAAGATGCAACTCTAAACCAAGAAATCCTCATAAAAACAGGGCATCAAAATAGAGTCTTTTTATTACATGGAAAAGTTTTTGAAAAGTCTTTTGAAGTTCTTTGATCCAGGTCTGGAATAATTTTGGTAGATTACTATTGTACGAAACCCGTAATTTATAGGAGCTGACCTCAGCTGCTCTTTGTATAACAGCCATATATGAAACAATAGCAGGAAAGTGAAAAATACAAGGGGAACTAAAACTGCTCTGTTTATTATGCAGCTCATAATTACATCTTCCTTATTTAATCTTTTGAATCCTGGCATGTTTTTAATAATACAGGTTCAATTAATATTTACTATACACAGGAGAGTTAGTTTTGAGTAACGCATTTAGACTATCCAAACTTTGTGTAACTTGTGACCTTTCCCTAACCTAAGAGAGGTCTATTTTATACAGATCGTACTAGATAGACGGTTTCTCTATAAATGGTGAAGTTGCTGCCAAGCTCCCATTGTTAGCTAGTTCATTTTTCAACGGGCACACTTTAGGTTCCTATCACACCACTGCAAAGAGCAAGCCCTTGAGGTTTCTTCTTTTGTCAATGTAATAAAAAGGTTATTTCTGAATAACCTGCAAATCCACAACAAATGGCCCTTTGTGACTTAGAATAACATGATAGGAGGATTTTTTTTTGTTTTTGCAGGCAGCCTCCCATTTTATTCTGTAATATTAAATCAATACTTGAGCAGCATTTGTTCTAATGTAGTTTATCTCAACCTCGAAACAACAAACACATTTCTAACAACTGTTACCCTAGCTCCGTATTCACCACCTAACAGCAGAAGATCCCTTTAGAAGAAGTTATCTATTGTAAGATTACCTCAGATGAAGCAACACCAAGAATCAAGTTAAATTCTGTGCACTTTTTGTTGACCCTTGAGGAGCTGTTATCAACTCTAGTAAATAACAACAACCTGTAGAATGTACAAGCTTTTGCCAGATCGACTGTGATGTGGAAATGTGGAGATAGCCATCTTTGCCACTCTGAACCAAGTAGATTTTGGCACAGGAGGAAAGCTAAACCTTTAACTTCAACAGATCTCCTCGCAGAAGTACTGCACAAACAAGGCATGAACTCACAGAAAATGAGGCTCCTTAATGAAAGAGATGCTTTAATAGCTGAATTCCTAATATTGTCTATGACTATTTTCTAGTAGCACAGAGGCACTACTAACTTAGTCCTTTGTACAACCGTACTCTTAATAGAGGAGTGAGTGATTACTCTGCACTAAGTGTGCTCTGTTTGGTGAATACTCCCAGCCTGCAGAAATGACCGATGTTTCATACCAAGAGAATGAAGAAGAGCATCACAATGGTTCCCCATTACAAAGCCATGTGGAAATTTGAGGACAGTCTCCCTGAAATCTAGAGCTGCTATTTAAATTAGAGTAAGAGCAAAGTTGCTTTAGATGGTTGGTCAGTCCAAATGTATACAGAAATGAAAACAGCACTCTTCAGATGTAGTAACAGAAACAGAAGCAGGTGGTAGAAAACATGGTAGAAAACTTTTCAAATATGACACAAGTAAATTGGAGGATATTGAATAAATAAATGTGAAATGGTTAAAATAAGATAGAAAATTAAAAGGAAATGATTGAACGGCAAATGGAAAGAGGCTTTGATAGTCTTCTGTAGTAGTCTAGATGGTGGAGAAATCCAAAAGCCAATACCAGGAAAGAATGACTTTTTGAATGAGCAAATACAACCTAACAGGATGAAAACTATTCATGAACTACCAGTACTATTAACGTAATGAGGTAAGCACAATAGGACATTTGGTCCCTTTTCTTCAGCTTTAGACAAAAGTTCTTCTGCTCTGAGCTGTCTTTAGGGAAAGATTATGAAACTCATACTAATAATGTGTCCCCAGAATACAGGAATGGTAAAACTCCCTCTTTCTTCCTATACAAGAGTGTGTGACCCACCATTGTGTTGTTCCTCCTTTACAAGGAAGTTTTGCTTCCCTACTCAATACAATTACATCAATTCCTAAAGCTCAGAACAAGCCTTATAACAATGGTTGTAAGAGCAGATGCTTGCAAGTCTACATATGCCAGTGAGAACATCATTCAGTTTTATGGTCACTTCTGTTTTCTGGCTTGGCATAATTCATTAGCACACTCTACAGAATGCCCCATAAAACTGAATTTGGTTTTAATGTTAAGGTTCTAATGGCCACAACATTGTTTAAGAAAACAAAACCAAGAAAAAACCCACAAACAAACAGCAGTGCTTCCTCTTTAATATTGAAGTTGATGTTTACATCTGATAAACAGAGAAAAATACTCAAATGAGGGGTTTTTTTACAGTACACAAGTAGTAATAACAAAACAGTCCTAATTTTTTTTTATGTCTTGCTTTCAGCATTTAAAATAGTGACACAGCATAGTTTTTGTAGTGGCAAAGCTTTTTTGATAGCATGCGATGAAATTAGCACAGTATATAGACTTTCATGGCTAATTTCATCCTCATTCTAATACAAAGATTCTTAAAGTGGGCAATATATGAAGATTAGTTGAAAGCTCTGATTAAAGACAGCTGTACTGCTTTCCAACCTGTTATGTCACAGCACTAGGTAGAGGAATAAATAAACAAATATAAGCCTAACCTGATTTATCTGCGTGTCTCCACATAAATTTGTTTAATGTAAAAACAAATAAAGCAAATCTTTGATGGAAGTTAGCAGAATTTTCAACATCTGTGCAGATAAATTTAATTTATTCAAAAAGAAAATGCAGCATTAGTGTATCATGTAAAAGCTGATTTAAATGATTTCATATAACAGAAAGCACATGCAGTAGCTGAAACAAATTCCGTTTGCCTTTAAAACCCATTTCACTCAGACAACCATTACTTCTGAATTTTCTACTATGATAATGTTCAGTTATATCTTCTTTTTTATTCTCTTCTTGATTTTACACATTCCACTAACCTAAACCATAGTTAAAAGTCCCAGGGGGAGTAACACCCTAAATGTAGCTTGTGTATAGCTTCAGGCAGGTACATTCATTCACAGATTGCTTCTATGTATCTTTACGGGCAAATCCTTAAAGCTGGTCAGGTAAAATAAGCTCAGCAATATACCTTAAATAGTTGAACACAAATGAGTTACATGTGTTTGAATATTTTTTCTAAAATATATCTCTTCACTATAACACATTCAAACCCAGGAAAATATTTCTATACAACAATAACTCACTATAGTGGAGCTATATTAGCTTATCTCTGAAGCAAGGGACAGAGTACTAGAAGATTAAAGATTATTTTTTTCTTGAAAATGAAAGATTAGTCAAAATGATAAATTCCTGTCTAAACTTGCCAGAAAGTGTTAAGGTGAGAACTAAGAATTAAAAATAAAAACACTGTGTATGCATGTGAAAACTACAGCTAAAAAACTCCTGAAGAGGATTAATATCCTTTCCACTCAAGGCAAGACTGTAAAAAGTCTGCACATGATTTTTGAAATCATACAGGTGCACAAAGTATCACCTCAAATAAAAAAAGGTGATGAATATGCACTGTAATGTTTTAGAGACCCTTTCTTTCTGGAAAAGGTCATCAATTTGTGCTTCAGAGAGACTGTTATCACACCTTTAATTCTACAACAGAATCCATAGCTCTTCTCAGAAAATCTGAATATGATGAGCATACATGCAAATCTCTCACCGACATTTTAAAATATTCTGTCCTTTCCTGAATAACAGTTAGCAAAAAAAAGAGTATTGAAGTGTGTCAAGCCCAATAAGCTGCTGTCATTAAAAAACATCTGAGAGCACAAACCTGTGACCCAATCTTGCCCCTCTGAGTGGAGATGCGGATGGAAAAAGAAGAGACTGAACTCAAAACTTCAAGAAATGCTAACACCCACCTCAACGAACTTCTGATCTTGGTGATGCTACCAAGAGAAAAACAAGGCTCTTAAAAGAGAACAAGTACACAGGAAACTTCAGTCCATTTGTGTGCTTTATTTGTCTTGTGGAACTGATCCAGTATGAAGCACTGTTTTATCTTATTTTTAATTCCCCTTCTTGAACACCAGGCTGGTAAACTACTTCAGAAATAACCCACATAGAGAGCTCCTGCACGTTGTTCTTTTGGACTTCAGTGTCCCAGAAATTTGCTACAGTACCTAGATGGGTCAAGACAGATTCCTTCCTTAGTGAGTTCAGAGAAAAATTCCTAGGTATAGATTCCTTGGGGGTGAGGGAGAGAAAAAGACAAAACACAAGTTATTTTTGAGTCACTAAAATACTTATTAAACCCCCCAAAAACTACCCCCAAACTTCACAGGCTTATATACATAAAATAAAACTTGTGTTCTTCACTTTCACTCCCTCTCAAAATCCTGTAACTATTTTTTAACTGCTAGCTTGGGATTTCATTGTTGATTTTAACAACCAGATAGTGACAAAACACATGCAACAATTATTATCTAAAAATCTGGGTATTTACTGTAACAGCCATGATCCTCTCTTACCACTTGGGCTTTACCAGCTTTGCATTATATTGTTTTAAGCCCCAAAACAACAGTCTTTACCAAATCTCCACATCACTGTAGGTGTTTTAGTCACAACACTAGCACATACTGAATTCATAAAAAGCACTTAATTTTATAGGTGACTCTGTAACAGGGATAAGAACTGAAAGCTCCACCTTTCAGCCTCTGCATTTTTGTCTTTGTTTAGAATGCTTGAAGAAGCCATCCGGAAGGAAGGAAGATTATGAGTATCTCAAAACTAGCTGTTTGACAGAGACAGAACTGCTGATAATGAGTGGGTTGTGTCTGTCTTTTTCGGCTGATCACAACAGAGGTCTGAAGCAAAACAGAAACTCTTGATATGTTTGTGTAAAGCAGCAGTAGCATAAGGGCGGGCAGCAGGAGTTCAGCTGAAGTTCAGGGCAGATGCTGCCATTAGTTTACACTGCAGGAAAGTAAAATTGCTTCCGGATTTACCTCTTCCTCCCAACATCAGCGCTGAGCCATGCTGTGTCGCAGAGTCACAATGTCAGTAGGGAAGCAGTCTTTTAGCAGGATACCACGTTCACGATGGCAGTCCAGCTCTTCAATAAATCCATACCAGTAGATGACTAATCCAGGGCCAAATCTATCAAGCAAAAAAGAAAAATGAACTTATGTAACTGTGTTAGGGGAATTTTAATTTCCCACCTCTGTGATTCCAAAACAAATCTGGTAATTTCACTGCAAAATTGGAGGGAGCATTTGACCTCCATTTAATTTTCAAATTTTGAATGTGCAGTTGATCGATGTCAATAGTACCTGATTCCGTGAATAAGAATGCTATTTAGAGACTCACAAAATCCTCATCAGTTTCACTTTTTTTGTTTTGAATACTCTACACATGTCAGTGAAAAATACCTATGTATTAAATACTAAATAACATTCAGGAACTGTGATATATAGAGAAACCTCTTTTGCCATGCACTCTGCTCTTTTAGATTTGTGTGTGAAGACATTAAAACCACGAGGGTTTACACACGTCCCAGTTCATTCAAATTATAATATCATGAAGGTGACAATGAATCCTTAAAATATAATCTCTACAATGAGCTATTATTCAGGTAATTATTAACATAAAGCACAATTCAGAAGAAACAGAAAGTTTGTGCTGTAATGTCTCTGAAATGTGCCTCAGAAATTCCTTAGATATTGCTAACTCTGACTGATCCCCACTAGGCAATCTCAGGAAGTAGCCCCATGGACTATTTTACCCATCAGGAAGTTCAGACCTTCAGGCTGGGTTCATAAAGAAGTAATCACTATCAATCACTGTGTACAGCGATATGTTTTGCACATCAGTTTCACGTTTTTCCTACTGAGAGCACTTAATTAAAGGGCAGCACTACTTCTGGTGTAGTGTTGCAGGAATTTTACAGTGGAATCATAAATTATGAATGTTGGGTTAGTAAAAGGATGTCTAAAAACAGAACTGCTTTCTGTAGTCTAACATTACAGCAGTCTGTACAACATTAGGCCAAAAAGCTTTTTCTTTCCTTGATTTATTATATGCTGTAGTGAACTTGCCAAAACCAACAGTGCAGGATGAGCTGTTAGGTACCGTCTGTACAAGAAAAAGTTCAATAGAATGTCATGTAATGGTTTATATGCAGAGTTGTACTCAGGACTCGACCAATATGGTAGCCAGTTTTTGTTAACGTTTAATTATAATCAATACAAGCTGGGGGGAGGCACGGTAACCTAAATGTCCACTGAGCAGACAATACAAGCACTCAAAGCCATGGGTAGTGCCAGACTGGCTTCATGAGGGTGGTTTCTTTCCAATAATGCGGGGAAAACTCTATTTGATGTGCTCGTGTAATGGAATAGGCATCAAAGGAAGAAGAAACCCCTGTGGCTTCCTCCTGCAGTTTCAATTAGATACGGTACTTTTTTGCCTGAAACTGCTGCAGAGCATTGTAACATTTTGGTGTATGGCTACTACTCTACAACCTCCAAGTGGCCACAGTTCAGTGGCAGAGTAAATTACCCTCAGCATAGCTGAGGCCACACTGGCAAATACGCTTTTTGCAACTGAAAGGTGATATTTGAAAGTTGAAAGATTAAAACTCTGACACATCTGGTTGTACTAGGTAACATATCCTAACACATCTGGCAATAAATACAGCACAGACTAAAAAGTGGCTAATATGAAGGACAATGATGCCTATACCTAATTCTTAAGTTTTGTCTAGCTGGCCAACAACTTCAGCTTCTCTGGACTTCTTTCCATTGTCCTTTGCTTAAGGTCCTGTGGGGCCAAGGACTGATGCTCCCAGCCTCTGGTGAGACAGCACTTTACTGATCCAGGAGAGGCCCCTTACTTTTGTCACTTCATACACTATGTATCTGTTCCCGCATCAAGCAAATATAGAAATGGGTAATTGGGTGGGGATGTACTTATGCACTAACCAAAACTATTTTAAAAGCAAAAATTCCCAGAAGACAGGGAGCAGACCTTACATTTCTAATGGGCTATTTTGTGCAAGGCAGAAGGTATGAAATGTATGCAAGTAGTTACTCATTACGAGCACATGTGCCAGGTAAAATCCTGATGCTAATGAGCAGCTGCTCACCCAAGTTTTGAAGGGCTCATTTTGCCGTGTGGCAGTCTAAATCCCCCATCCACCATAAAATGCATGTGGCACTGTGCTTAAGTAATTTGTTTAGTTATTTTTTGAAACTGTAATTTTAAATAAAATTACTATTTCAAGATACCTCAAAAGGCTAATTTATGTCTTGTGAGCAAATCACCTCAGCTCAAGCACAATTTTTGAGGTGCTTAAAAAATTATGTTCAGAAATACCAAATTTGCTAATAAAATTATATACAAGAACATCTGCAGACTGTTAATGGCAGGAGCAAGTACATCTTTAGCATGAAAACATCCATCAATCCTGCTTCTGACTGTGGTGTTACAGCAAAACTGTTTGCCCTGTGCTGTCTAGGTTGCACTTTTTAAACTCCATTATGCCATTCATTCTATTATAGGTCTATATCACAAAGTTCATGTGTATGATCACATAAAATACCATGCCATACTTTTGTTTAAAATCATTTAAGCGCAGTACTTAAGACCAAAATTAACTTGTTGGCCCATTAAGCATTTGCCACTGACTATCAGGAACTCCTGCTGCTAAGTGCTAATTTCTCTCTCATTAACACTCAGAGTTGGCAAACCACAAATAAAGCCACTAGTTAATTACTGCTGCCTTAATTTGAAAAGACACTTAACCTTTTTGTGTAAGGGGATGAGGTTGGGAAATGTAACCTAGAAGTAAGAACCATACTTTTTAATTTGACTCCTTCCCAAGCAGAGATATGACACCCTGAGGAACAGAAGTCAGTGCTGTGAATTGCAAAGTTAAGCTACAAATTGATTTCTTGTATCAGTTGTAACATTGAACAAGTTAGTGACTGACTGTGGTTTACACACGAGAATGGACTAAACGGAGAGAATGCATACTTGGTATTGCTATGGAAAGGGGATGCATTCAGTAGCTCCGAGGAGCATAAAAAACTTCAAATGTACCAATTGGTTCTAAAACTATATAGATACAAGATAGGCCAGGTTATCTTATTTCATATGAAAGACACACTGGAGAAAGTTTAGTTAAACTGAAAATCAACCATAGAATGTAACAAACTATTGGACTCCTATGGATTTTCTTCTTTCTGAGAAAAATTATATAAATCTCTGAAAATATGCTTGTGTTTCTTCTCCCCTGCCTTTAGTTCTTAGGCGTGAAAAGCTCAGGTGTGAAGGAACATGTTCAAAAGTTATACAAAACTGTAGTTTTAGCTATTCCAGTGGAAGTACGGCTTTTAGAACTTTACTTTTATAAGGGGTTTCTTCTTAAAGCTGAGAAGAAATACAAGTAACTAAGCGTTGGTTAATTCCATGAAGTAAAAACAGAATAAACAGGAAATATAGAGGCAAGCTTCCTTCAGAACATAATAAATGTAGCAAGTGAAAATTGTCCACAGAGGTTGCATCAGTTTACTTAAAAATCAACCAATAAATAGGTAGTTACCATTATATAAATCCTGGTTTAGTCATTGTCCAATACTGACATTAGAAGTTGTGACTACAAGGCAGCAAAAGCCAGCTCAGCTGCACTTGGGCTATGAGTACCAGAAGTGGCAAAAGGGAGGCAGACAGGCTCATGACCCCAGGGCATGGCAAGACGAGAGCAGCATTACAAGAGCTTGTGGATTACTTCAGGCCTTATTTAGGCTTGATATAGATGACTAAATTTACTCTAAGTACTAAAGGCAGCAGATGGTCTTTCAAACAATCAACTGAAGCATTTGAGATAGAAAAACACCATTTGAGTATTGTTAACTATAGTTGCAGTCTCAACAAGTTCTTTAGATAAAACTTACATCTGACAATACTATTTGCTATAAGTAAGTCAGGTTTGCACCTAATTTCAGATTGTTCAGAGAAACTGTTGTATTGGTTTAATCACACAAATCTTGAAAGAAACCCATAGCTAAAGTAGTACACTGAAAATCCTGGGACACTAAGTTTTGTCTTGGAAAGGAGTTTCACAGAGTTATACTGTAAAGCCAGAAGGTAAAATTCAGATAACCCAAAGCCAAATGGTTCTTTGTCTTAAGAAAAAAATCCCAACAACAACAAACTAAGTGATCACTTAAAAAAAAAGGGAAAGAAAACAACTAAGTAAAATATGAATCTGGGTTTAACTTGCCCTCCAGTTGAACCAGTTTTGTGCTAGAACAAAAAAAAAGACTTTTATTTATTTATCAAAGTGGCCTAGTAGGCTCACACATTCTACTTCACTTCAAGAGAAACTACTTTCTAGTAATGTCTTTTCTTCTGGAATGTCTGTCTGAGGTCCATACCAGCTTGTAAGGATTTGCCCAGACATGTGGCTGTTGTGAGGTGATTTTTTTCACCATCGCAAAGCCTTGCACGTGGTTATATGAAAAATGCATTTTCAATACACTGCTTGATACTGAACAGAAATGTAAAACAACTTGGAATTGTTTCTATCTAAATGTTCATTTAATTTATTCTTAGTCTATTTGTTATAGATGTGCTATATGCATCCCAGCATAATGTAAATAATTTGAATTCCAAAAGATTCTCACAATAAAATGCTGGCATATGAATTATTATTTCTAACATGCATGCATTTAAACAAATATTTTATCAAACGGATTCAGCCAAGTATTCATGTTAGGAAAGTTGGTGATTTTAATTATGAAGGTCACACCTGAATGTGTCTTTTAAGGACTGCATTCTGGTCCCTCACTTTTCAATGCCAGCTAAAAAGCTGGCTTTGTCTTCTCATTTTTCTTTTTAAATATGAAGCAAACCAGAGCATTACCATTTGTACATCACTACTTATTTTCTGGGAAAGGGGAATTACAAAAGTTCACAAATAAATTATTACATTCTAAGTCAATTCAACATTGTTCTTCAGAATCACAGTTGTGAGTAAACAGGTTTTACTTGCAGTACTAATAAACCTTGAAGATAAAATAATTAACTGCCCCTATAATAACACATAATAATTTTACTGTTTAAGGACACCCAGCGTTATTTTAGTGTGCTTGTAGAAGTTTCATTTGTGTCAGTGGAGGAAATTTAGAAATTGGCAGAGCTAGGCCAGTAGGCAACAACTACAGACCTCATTTTCGAGTAAGGACAGTTGGCATCAGTCAGCCAACTTCCTTATGTCTAGACTAGTTTACTACTGCTGATGACACAGCATTATATATCTTGGCAAACATGTAAGAGCCACTGCTCAGAAATGTACTTCGATTAGCAAGAAACTTTCCACTTAAACAGCTACTGCAGTCCTAATTCAGAATAGTTCATAACAAGGTATTTTCTTCTACCATTCATTTACACAGAGATTAAAAATCAAATAAAGGTACTTGTGCATGAAGACAGTGCAATTTAAAAACTCTGAATGCAATTTAAAGATAACAGTGGGGTTTTATTATTCCCGTCAGTTTCCAAATCCTCCACACAATTTTGTGATCCAGTGACACACACAGAGCACCTTATTACTTTGGCTTCACCAAATCTAGTTGAAAGAAAAGAATAAAAAATCCAGTACTTAGCAAAATCAAGTAACTGAATGTTAATTTTTGCTTTAAAAATCTGATCCTTAACCTGTAATCCATAAAGCTGCAATATTTTTGTGCCCAACTCCCTTACGCCACTGAACACTGACTTCCTACGGTAGCAACTGCAAAAAAATAAATAAATTTGCTTTCAAATGTGGCTCAAGAAAGTTTAGCAAGTTCTGATCACATACTTGTAAAGATAATAGGAAACTTGTTCATGGCATGAACTACATCATGCCTCACACACAGACATTAGCAGCATAATATGTCTCAAGGATCCAGGCATCCAGTTCATGCTGCTTAAGGTAAAATTAAGCAAGTAAAACCTAATCTGCTTTAAGCTTTGATGTTACCACAGTAGTTGGGGGAAGTCTTATTTTTACTGAAGACAAGGAAAAGTAGACAAAGTCTACTAATATTTTGTGAGACTCCCAACCTACCATTGAGGTTTTGACTCAAAACTGGGAATTTGTTTGGGCTGAGAAAGGTAGGCACTTCCATGAATGTCAGAAACTGATATTATCTATATAGTTGATGTGGAATTTAGAGTTGTTAGGTGAAAAAAAGGCAGATGGAAACTAGTGTCAGGCCTCTGTCTCTACAATTACAATTCACTCAGATGCGATTAAATCTTAATGAGCTTTTTTTTACACTTAGTTGTCTTTTTACCTCTGCAATGACACTGTTAAAGCTTCAATCAAATAACAGCATTTCACCAAGCTCATAATATGATTTAATTGCTTTTGGTGTTTTGAGAAATAAAAACAAATCAAGTGATATTTATGTGGACATAAGGGAGCATTTAAAATATTTTAGAATTTTCCATAGCACAGTTTTAAATGCGTATTTATAGACTGCACCAGAAACTGTGCAAGTCACTGTCATTAAAATATTATAAATACAATATAACGTTTAGCTGCATAATACATTTTTAATAAACAAACTGTCGAAACACATTCTTCACTTACACTTACTCATTCAGATCTGAGTACTGTTCTCCAGGCAAATAAAGGATTTTTATAATCCCCAATGACAAGTCAGGCTATTTTTTTTAAATACAGTTCTCATGGAAATTAACTTTTAAAAACTATGATTAAATAACATTAAGGTTACAGTGATTTACAAGGATCAAGGTTTTCTAAGAGAAGACTGATGCAGTGAGTGAGAAAGAAAACACATACTGGCTTCAAGGCAGCTTGTCATTAAGAGGAGAGAGCCTTGAGTGAACTTTGAATTTCTCAATTTCTGTTGGTTGATGTCCTAACATCTACTAAGATATACTTTTGTTGTTGTTGTTTGTTAGCAGTATTTCAGATGCTCAACTCTCAAGTGGTTGTTTGTACTTAATGTACAACATTTTTTTCTTTCAGTCTCATCATGTTAAAAAATCAGGTAGATGCTTTTGTACATCAGATTGTAAGGTTTTGTGCTCTGAAGACACACTACAAGGTGACCCTGTGGCTGCACTGCAGGATTGGGCTGATGTACTGAAAATTAACATGATACTCACATCAACATTTTAGAAAAGAGATTTTTAACCCTTATATTGCTGAGCTGTTTCATGGAAATAATGGGCAGAGTTTTTTCACAGAATCATGGAATGGTTTGGGTTGAACAGGACCTTAAAGATCAGCTGGTTCCAAGCCCCTGGCTGTAGGCAGGTGTGCCACCCACTGAGATCAGGTTGCTCAGGGCCCATCCAACCTGACCTTGAACACTCTCAGGGATAGGGCACCCACAATCTCTCTCGGCAACCTGTTCCACTGCCTCACCAACCTTTAATGCAGCTCACAAGGTACTTGGCCTTCTGGGCTGCGAATGCACACTGGTGGCTTTTTCTGGCTCCAGTGGGGATCACCTGGGTATGCCTCCTGGAAAACAATGCATTTTGGCTGCATGGGAAGATAGCTCCAGTATCTGGCTAAAAGAGATAGATAGTGTTCCAGGTATGTTATTTGGCAGTTTGGAAATAAATGCAGTATTCTGGGAAATACAAGGATTCTACATCAGTTAACCATTTCAATACAGGACAAAATTACTTCAGGCACCCTAGATGAGGGACAAAAGAAGCAAACAAAAAAACAAAACAAAAGAAGCTCAACCAAAAAACCCTAAAATCTGAAAGGCACAATACAAGAAAAAAATTCTACATCTCCTTTTTCAGAAGCTTCAAAATTTCCATTCTGGTGGAGAAAGTCTAATATTCTATTCTATATTAGGTGTGGCATCTGTGTATTTGTCTTTCATAATTCAGGGTTAGCACATTGTTTTACTGTCCACTGTTTTGCAAGTCCATTCATGTGTTCCTATTCAAAACAACACCACCCTTCTTCCAATCCTACAACATGCAATCTGAGGACTAGTTTACTAAAGCAGTGCTGCTTCTAAGTTGCACTACTTGTATTCACCAGTTAAGACATTGCAAGTATGGTGGTATTCTTTGAATAAACAGGGAACAGAGGTGGTTGCTTGCACTGTAGAACTATTTCATGTATTGTTACTGAAAGCATCGCTTTCTGATTAAATCCAGGCAAGGAATGTTGCTTCTTGAGGTACTTGCTTGTTACTCAGTTTCCCTTCGAAAACCTTATGCCATTAGTTCGCTCTCCAGAGACTGTCGATGCAAGGCCACCATTGTTTGATTCTGCACATTTGAAGCTGTGGATCAGTGTTGAGAGGAGTTACTGAGGTTATTTCAAACATTTTGTTAAACTCACAGCAGCCCTCCCAAAGGAATGCTTGGCTGCAAACTACCTCTTATCCTGGGTGACAGAAAACATGAGAAAAGCCTTTGAGTACTATTAGATTGAAGTTCAGGCAGCTACAAGTGCTGGTCAACTCATGTTGCCACTAGGTGATTAATAGTTGTTTATTTTTAGGGCTGGAATTAACAGGCCATTCTAAGGCTAGTGCAAGATGATATCTGAATAATCTGTGAGTGCCTCACAGTTTGCAGCAATCCTTTCTTTCTGTGCAGCTGTTTATCTGGTGTCAGTGCTCACCAGAATGACAGGATGTGCCAAAAGTGCATTTAACCAAGGAGGCAGAACTGCTCTTACAACATTAGATTTTTGTTTAATAATTACTGTAAAACAGAACCAAACTAATCAGAAAAGTTGCTCAGCAAATTTTGATAGCAGAAATGTTGATAAATAAAGGCACTATATACCTGCAGGTTTAGTATTTGCTGAGCATAAATCTTGGAGCCAGCGTTAAAGCTATCTCAAGACATTTTGAATGAATTATTAGACAATTCTGTATCTTCAAATCCTTATACACAAATATGCAATAAAACAAACAATGTAACAGATGAATTAGCAAATGGAGGACAGCTCATCCGTGCTTCTAACTTCCCAGATCAGAGAATTAGAAGACGGCACAGTAAATCATACTGAGTATCTCCACACAATGCTGCTTAGCAGTTAACTACCAAACACACTATCGCCCATAATTGACAGGCAGAAGCATTTTATGTGTGATGCTGCACTTAAATTTACTGTCTCTCAAAATGTAAGTCACCTATCTGCATTAAGCGGGGAACAGATGAAAAAGGAAGTGGTATGTCTGCTGCCCATTACTGTGGCACCTGATGCCTACCCAGAAAGAAGGCAAACACCTCCTCTGACCTTAATATTCCCACTGCCTTTGGAATCTGCTGGCGAATTTTAATTGTGCCTGGCACACACTTAGTTTTAATGCCTGAGGCTCCTCAGCTTGTCTCTCAGCTGATTCATATATCCAGTGTCTGTTCAATCCAAACTGGTCCTGCCCCACTTCATATTTGAAAATAATTTGGGATTTAGTTGTTATTCAGAAAGGAGTGCATCCTGAGATACACAAGTCTTATGTATCACCTGCAAAATATCCAGTCTCCCAGAAGAGATATTTTCACATGGTGGAAGTTGGAGACTGTTCCAGAGAGTCTAGGAGACCACCAAGGCAATCTGTAGTTACGTGTTACATTCATTATTAGGTGAAGTAAGTGCATAAGTGGGGATGAGCAAAGAAATCTACTTCCTCTTTCTGCCTTCTCTCTCTTTAACCATTTATACACCTACACACAGAGCTCTACTGCATGCACCTTCTGAAAAATTCATGTTATTGAGATTTATTTACAAGTTATTTGTTCCTTCTCAGTATATACCAACACTAAACGCAATTGTGGTTCAGCTTTCTTTGCTTACTATGTACCAAATTTTTCTGGGCTCACCAACAATGTACAGAATTCTGTCCAAAATGAAGACATAAAAATGTTCATGGCAATGTAAGTGAGCCCAGAAGGAGGGAGAGGAAGAATCAGAGGAAAATGCTATCACTTGTGAACTTTTAAAAGCGACGGCAGATTAGTTGAGTTAGCCAGTGACATATTACAATCCACACCTGATGAGAACTGAGGCAGAAGTCTGCAACACAATAAAATCACATAGTATTTACATTTTCCTTCATACAATTACATGTTGAAAACAGTGGAAGACAGCTGGACTACATATTTTTGTCTTTCCTTCCTTCCTTCCTTCCTTCCTTCCTTCCTTCCTTCCTTCCTTCCTTCCTTCCTTCGTTCCCACCCTTTACTTTCCTTTCTTTTTTTTTTTTCTTTGCCATGCAATTGCTAGATTGCTAGATAAATGAACATTGTTGATTGGCAGACTTCTACGGGCACCAAAGACAGCACTAGTAGTCTCATTTTAAACAAACCAGAAAAAGTGTGACCTATTGAGCTGCTAGTCCTGTTCAATTTCTGTTCCCTTTTAGACAAAAGCAAAACTAATAGAAAATAAAGACAACAACAACAAGAAAAATAAACACCACTTTTCCCTTCAAAGACAATTTAAGCTTGAGTAAGCAGCTTGAAACGTCATGAACAATGAGTTTTACCAACCCTTCTAAGACTTGGCTAACTTCCACCTGAGCACAGCCACTTTGTTTTTTGGTTCTTACATTACACAAAAGCTCAGCATAAGTAAATTAAGTGGTAAGATTAGTATCTGCTCTGACCAGCTGTCTTTCCCTCTCCCTCGTTAGCCAAAAATTGCAAGTTTTTTTTGTTTCTTAAAGTGCTTATTTTCCAGTCTTCTCCCTGTATTTGTGATTGCAATATCAAAGCACACCATGTGTTCAAAAAGTAAGGAAGGATAGTAGTTAAAAATGGTTCCTGAATTCCACAGGAACCTCTCAAGAAAGCTGTCTGTCACAGAAATCCACTTGTCAGGAACAGCCATAACGCAGCTTAAGGAGAGGTGCTGACATAAGGTTTCCATCTGCTCCCATCTCAGTACAGATTACTGAGTATGTTGAAGACACCTTCAACTTGAACTGAGTAATGAAAGACCAGTACAGACAGTAAAAAATTCTTGTCAGTCCCCTCAGTTTATAGCACTCTTGCAAAAGGGGTGGGGGCCTTCCTGTCTGTTCAAGCTAGACCATCATTAGCTGGAAGGCATAAAAAACCCCCCAACCAGACCCCAAAAACACTCACAAAAAAGAGGAAAATAGAGTCAATAAGTAAGAGGGAAGACAGAACAACTGCATCTCATTAAACAGTCAGTGAACATTCACACAATTTCAACTACTTCATCTTCTAGGATCTCTCCATACCAACTACTGACTTTTGCCAAAGATTTCAAAATGTCTTTCTGTACCTTTGAGGAATCACATTTATTACAAATCAGTACTTCCGCACTGGAGGACACTTTGTAGTTTGTAGGCATGTGCACAGCAGACTAGTATACCTCAGTTAGATATTACATATTACTACACACAAATACAAATACACCCAGAAGTCTGGCACCATCTTCCTGAAGAATGAGATGAATACTAAATGGTACTTGGAGCTTTTCAGTACCAAGTCTTTGTTATACAGAATTACCCAGTGACAAAGTTATTTCCATCAGGCTGTAGTGATGCAAACTGATTATCACTTGAAATAGTGTGGTATATTCTGCCTTGGTTACAAAAACAAGCTGCCCTGTCACAAAAATCCGCTGCCCTAAAGTCCTTCCCTGCTCAGAAGTACCTGACATCAAGATGTATAAACTGATGCAGGTTTGCATTTTTCCCCTCAAGCCTCCTGAGGCCTAAAGCACTAGGATGAACTGCTAAAGGAAAACTTGCACAGGTATTGCATTTTTGCTGAGGGCAAATAGGACTTCCAGTTTGAGATCAGAATATCTCTGTTTCCACAGCTGCTAAATCCACATTAACATTTTTAAAAGCTATTTCTAAAGCCATACCAATAGATTAAGTATTATTTTTAGTTAAGTTCAAAGAGAAGAAGAAGTACAGCTTTGCCTGTTCTACCTGATTTCACTATGGCAACAGCAGGAAAATGGTAAATTCAGGAGATTAAGAGAACTATAATTCCAGCTGAACCAGCAAAAATAAGAATTAAAAATTAATTTATAATTTCTTGATTACCTACAGGCACTTTTGAACCATTCTTTAATTTAAAAAAATCAAGTCAGACCACATAGAAAATGATAGAAATGGTAAAGAACAGCTTCTCTTTGCTTAAGTAATGTTTCCACTTTAATGTACTTATTTGCTCTCATTTGCTTAACACTGCCAATATTTAGTACTGTGCAAATTTATGGAAATCTGACTTTAAACAGCTTTGTGGTACTGAGTGATTTTTAAATTTTTGATATACTTATACTGAAGTGCCTTGATGAGATCCTGGAATAAATGAAATAAAACTCAGTAGCATGTAATGATGTCTTGTGACATGCTGTGAGGTAATACAGGCAGTAACATGTCATGACTGTGGGTAAAATAATCTGAATGCTTTTGCTCTGGTTTACTTTGCACAGAAGTCTGTCCTATGACTATAAAAAACTATGAATAAAACCTGATAGATCTTTTTCCCCATGGGCATTTAAGGACAATTGTGCAATTGCAGAATACCTTACTTATATATTGCAGGAGTAGCAAGATTTATGTCAGAGGAACCCGAACTGCATTCTACTTTTTAAAAAACAAAACAAACCCAAATCAGATACAATATTTAGATCACTATTGTGTAAATACATAATTAAAAAAATCACGGAATCACAGAATAGGTCAGGTTGGAAGGGACCACGGTGGTCCAACCACTGGACATCTGGCCCAACCTCCCTGCTCAAGCAGGGTCATCCTAGAGCACATGGCACAGGTTTATGTTCAGGCAGTTCTTGGGTATCTCCAGGGAGGGAGACTCCACAACCTCTCTGGACAATCTGTTCCACTGCTCGGTCACTCACACCGTGTAAAGAAGTACTCACACAGTAAAGTAGTTCTTCCTCATGTTCAGGTGGAACTTTCTGTGACTCAGTTTCTGCCCATTGTCTCCTTCCCTGTTGCTTGGTACCACCAAGAAGATCCATCCTCTTGACATCCTCCCTTCAGATACTGATAGACATTGATGAGGTCCCCTCTCAGTCAGACCCTCTTCTCAAGGCTGAACAGGCCCAGCTCCCTAAGCCTTTCCTTGTAAGAGAGATGCTCCAGTCCCCTCTTCATCTTTGTTGCCTTCCAATGGACCTGCTCCAGGAGCTCCCTGTCTCTCTTATATTGAGGAACCCAGAACTGGACACAGCACTCCAGGTCAGACCTCACCAAGGCTGAGTAGAGGGGCAGAATCACCTCCTTCGACCTGCTGGCCATGCTCTTCCTAATGCAGCTCAGGATCCCATTGGCCTTCTTGGCCACAAGGATCATGGACAGCTTGTTGTCCCAGGACCCCCACGTCCTTCTCTGGAGAGCTGCTTTCAAGTAGATCAGCTCCCAGCCTGTACTGGTACATGGGGTTATTCTTCCCCAGGTCTAATTAAAAAAAAATCTAATAAATCTAAATTTAAAAGAAATTCTAATAAAAGAGCAGATGTGGTGACAGTAAAGGAAAAGTTTTAAATTTTTGATATCACTGTCTGGAAGCCATGACCAATCTAACAATATTTGTTGTCTTAAATAGCAAAGATTCAGAAACTAAACCAAATATGTTTTAGTAATTATGTAAATTACCCACTTTTTTTTACTGCAGGTAACTAATCTGACTTTTGTACATGATCTACAATTTAACAGGAACATGCTCATAATATTGCTACAGGTGAGTTCAAACCTACACAGATATAAAGCCTGCAATAAAGAAATTATATTTCCCTTTGCCTTCCCAGAGGAAGAAGGAATCAATCCACGTAACAGTTGATCAGAAAAGGGACACAAAGCAATGCAGCTAAAGAAAGGGTAAAATAATCATATGAATGTCGGGAGAGAGATTTTCAGTACAAATCTAGAAATACTGTATTTTCTTGAAGACTTGCTTAGTCCTCATCTGGAAACTGTAGACAGGTCATTCAAGAAAGACATGTAATAAATAGCCAGATATGGAGCAAGGCTACTGCACTGTCCAGGAAAAAGAACAGTTGTTCACAGGAAAGACTAAATAAGTTTGGTCTTTCCAGCCTAGGAGAGCAAAGGCTGAGAACAGGGTACTGTCCTCCACCAACACATCAGGAAGACTAAGGCATTGGGTCTAGAAAAAACTTCCAGTGAGAGCAGTTGGACCAAAATACTTTAAATTATTTTAAAATTACACTTGGTATGTTTAACAAAGAAGTTATAAGAGACTGTGTTTATCATAGCTGGGGATTAAACACAGTGACAAAACCTTAGACATTTCTGAACGTAGTACATAAAACTAGTAATACAAAATGCTCTCTCAAGCAATCTGGAATGTTATCACCACTGCTAACAAAATTAAACAGACTCAAATGTCTTTTCTCTACCTGAGGAAAAAAGACAAATGTCTGTATAACATGACATATATTTATAAAATGAGATACCAGAAAGTCATCCAGAATGCAGGAAAAGAAAGAGTTTAAAAAACATAAGATTCAAAGAAGTCTCCTTTTGAAATTAACAATATGAATTTGAACCATGCTTATTTGCCCATAGACATGGCTTAATAATTTACTTTTCATAAATAATAATGGCTTGTCTGATTTTTATCAAAGTTAACATCTGCAAATTGCAAAGGTTCTCTACACTTGCAAGGTAAATACATAAAAGCACAGGCAAACTTTTCTAATTGAAGAAGTATATTCAACTTTTCTAATTTCATTTTTTGTCTTTACTACACATACCTCTACCTCAAGCTCTTCTGGTTCAGTGTTATCTAGATTACTCCTGCCTAATCCTCAAGCCTAAAGCAAATAGAACAATCAAAGGTATGTTGAAAGAAATGAAACAACCACGAAACCTCTGAAATGTGTAATAGCTTCATCACTAGTTCCTTGTCCTAGTTTTCAGGGAGAAAAAAAAAATCTTATCTTTAAGCAATGCACATGCCAATCACACACTCCATATACCCTGCCCCTCTTTTTTTAAAATTTTAATTTATGAATTCTTCTTAAAGCCCTGGTTGTAAAGTACATAGCTCATAAAAGGTTCCTGGGACCAGGTGACCATCTCATCACCCCTGTCCCACCTGGAGAAGTGGACTCATTGTGGATACTGCAGTTCACAAAGCACATAGCAAATCCAATAGTAAGTGAAGGCACAAAATTCTCAATGGAGAGGCTGTGCCCGTAAACCAACTTCCTGGCAGAGGCAAAGTGTGACAGGTGGAGTATAACGCAATCCCTGCCACCCCCAACAAGCTTGCCTGCAGTAAAAACAGCTGAGTAGGGCTGAACATTTTTTGCTTACCAATTGAGCTAAATTTAACAGTAAAACTGAACAAAGCAATAGCAACTGAATCAAATATGACAGCAAAAAACCCATTTTATGCACATACTTTATTACAGTTCTTAAATTTGTGTTTGTATAGTGAGTGAATATATGCTTCAGCATGTCTAAAACTGAATTACAGAGACACATACAGTGGTAATTTTCTTTACAGTCACCTACCAACTGAATGAGAAAAAAGAGAGCAACTATTCTAGAATAAGTGTACACTCAATTCCTTTGTTTTACCTGTCCAGTCACTCACAGAACAAAAATATTTATTGTAAGGATGAGCTATAAAGTGTCAGATATCAAAGTGTGAAGAAAGAACCATCTCTAACTACTTTCATACACTGCTTCTAGAAAGAATCCTTTCCATAACACTGTTTCTGGTTTAATTAAAAAATAAGAGCCATGAGAGATGAAAGTGACATACTCTCACTGTAGATTTTCTCTCTGTAAAGACAAAAGAGATACGAACCAGAAGTGTGGTGTGAAACGACTGGACAATAATTGAAATAAAGGTCCCAAATGCACTGTGTTAGAAAAGCAGAGTTAAACCATTATCCTCACTCAGCATTAATTGGCACTTGCCAACAAACTTGCAACGAAGGCTGATGATAAATAGATACTGAATGATGGCACTTATATTTTCACGCAGTTTCAGAAATACAAATGATCCAAGATAAGTTATGTAAGGAGCAAACAACCACCTTTCCTGATTTTGTATCCAGAGCTTAGTGAAATGGTACGAATTTTAAAGATTTTCCCCAAAAACAAGAGAAACAAACTCAACAATTTTAGTGTACTATCAGAAAGATGAGTTTAAATATGAAGATCTCAATTACAATAAATATCTTTAACATTAAAATGGCTTTGAAAGTCCTTTACCTTTTGTGAATTCCAGGATTTCCACATGAATCTCAAAAAATCAGTAATTCTCATGTTGGACTAACATAGTTAAATGATATATGTAATTTTAAATTTTACATATTTTTTACCACTTCTATTCTGTTAGAATCTATTCACTAGATTCTAACGAATAATTTTGGAAGATTGTCAGGAAGGCATGCTTGATAGTTTAGAGTTTTTTCATTACTAAAATGAAAACAATTGATGAACTGGAAAATTAAATGCCAGTTTTAAGAACAGTACTTCGAAGTAGAGACCAAACTTGTTTTAGGATATTTCTAACTTATTACTCCATGTTAACAAGGTCATCTTTAAACATATCTTTTTGTTGTCTTGCCCATAGAGTAGCTATTATTATCATGGAATCATACAATGGTCTAGGTTGGAAGGGACCTCAAAGGTCATGCAGTTCCAACCCCCCCGCCATGGGCAGGAACACCTTCCACTAGACCAGGCTACTCCAAGCCCCATCCAGCCGCTGGGGGGCTGGATGGCCTCAAACACTTCCAAGGATGGGGCATCCATAACTCCACTGGACAACCTGTTCCAGTGCCTCACCACCCTCACAGCAAACAGCTCTTTAATATCTAATGTAAACCTACTCTCAGTTTGAAGCCATTCCCTCTTGTCCTGTCATTTCATGCTCTTATAAAAAATCCCTCTCCATCTTCCTTGTAGGCTCCCTTCAGGTTCTGGAAGGCTCCAACTATGAAACCCTGAAGCCTTCTCTTTTCCAGGCTGAACAATCTCAATTCTCTCAGCCTTTTCTCACAGGAGAGGTGCTCCATCCCTCTGGTCATCTTCAAGGCCCTCCTCTGGACTCATTCCACCAGGTCCATGTCCTTCCTGTGCTGGGACCCCAGAGCTGGATGCAGCACTGCAGGTGGGGTCCCACCAGAGCAGAGCAGAGGGGCAGAATCCCCTCCCTGTCCCTGCTGCCCACGCTGCTCTGGATGCAGCCCAGGATACAATTGGCTCTCTGGGCTGGGAGTGCACATGGCTGGGTCGTGTCCAGCTTGTCATCCACCAATGCTACCTTTAGAATAAATGAGGGGTAAATATTTGGCTCTCAAGAATGGTCTTATGGGAAATGTGTATTATGTTTACTGTTATTTGATGATGAAATGTCAACAGACTAAAATATTTCTTTAATGTATTACTCAATTCAATAAAAGCATCAATAGCTTGCCTGGTTTTAAAATACAATTTCACTACAACACATTGAAAGAAATACTATTAATGTAGAAGCCCTGCCATGTGCATTAGTCCATATTAAACCACAGCCTCCTGGCCCCCGGCATTAGGCTATTGTTAAAGGTCTGACAAACCCACAGATACAAGGAAATTCAGAGATAAGAATGAAAATCTTTACTTACCACTTTGTGCGCTTAATATAAAACCATGAAAATAGATGGTATCTTAAAAAATAGTAAGGAAACATTAAGGATGATGTGAATATACACACATATATTACACAGAACTGTTTGTATTATGTGGTATTATTTCACAACATGTGGGGGGCAAAATGGTTTTGATTATCTCACTAAAACACAAATGAAGAAATATTGACCATTCAATCAGGAGTTGCAGGCATTGGACTGCATGATAGGGACCTTCCAAATACAACTGAAGAAAATGTACCTCATAAATAATGCTCTATTAAGGCAAAGATGGACAACTGACACTTCACAGGATGCAATATGAAAAAACAAGGTGGCCTGCATGATGACAAGGAAATTATTGCAGTAGTTCAAAATGGAGAGAAAACATTAATGAACAAAAAGTTCTCTTTTCTCAATATATAATATAGTTTAATATTTCAGATTTTTCCTCCTGTTTTGAAGAATTCCATCTCATTCATGATTCCCTTACATGAATGGAAGGTAAACAGATGTACTGAAATCTCTCATGACACTACAGCATCTCACAGCTGTTTATTTTAATTTCTGGCATACATTATCATCTGTACTTAATGGATCCTCTGTTTTTATGCCATATTGATTATATCAGCATGTATTTTAGTCATTGATCAGCAACTCCATTTGTCTTTTATATCACAATTTGGCATCAATGCAATAAATTGGATGAGATGCAAACAAAACTATACAGAATTACTAAATAAAAGTTGATCAAGACTTATATTTGCAATGTATGACCTGTCAGAATCAGATTTCAGGGAGAGTAATGAATGCTTCTTTGTACTTCCACAAATTTGATAGAAGTAAACGTTGCTTTCAAAGCTAAAAAAAAATGCAATTACCAGTTGCTAATCACATCTGAGGATTATTAGTCTTTTTGACTAAGAAGTCAGGGATGACATTAGATGCCTGCCTCTTTATAGTTACTGTTATCAGTGACTTGGTGATCTCAGGTGGATCTCTAGTAAAGAGTACTTCTGACAAAACCCTGCTGTAATGCTCTCAAAACACAGCTTGGTGGCAGGGAGTTACTTTTGCAGTTGTTATTCCCAACTGTACAGACACCAGAGAAGCAATGCAGAATAAGCTGTACCACTCACTACTTGGCTGAGCAAAATCTGGAAACTTCCCCCACAACATTCAATTTGACGTCAGACTCAAAATGAAGAGTTTTAGTGAAGAAGTTACAACAAAAGAACTCAAATGTTTTGATTACATTAAAATTTAGTCATTTTTGACCACAATGAAGAAATTTTTGAAGAAATTTTTGAAGAAATTTTTCTGTTTAGTTTGCTGAAACATATTTCAGCATTAAACAGCATTCCCCCTGATCCCTCTCCCCTTTCTTTCAACATGTTGGCATTTGGTTAGACTCCTTCAACTCTAATGAAGTACTAAAAAAGAGTGGAGGAGGGGATATGATTCTCCAGAGCCACAACAGCTATCCACATTGAATACAGAGCATTGCAGGACTGCAGTTGCTGCTTTATTAAAAATTACAGGAAAGAAAAAATTTCAAGTTCACCCAAATAATTGATATATTCTCAGATGGACTGGAGCAGACATTTCACTTTGACTTTTATAGCAGAAATGTTGAAACTTAGGAAAACATTGTTCTCTGTCCAAAACTGCCCCCAAGAGCCAACAAAAAAAACCCCTCCTCAACCAATTGCCTGGTGTGACAAAGATTAGTTTTAAATAAAGGAAAGAAAAGTACTATAAGAAATCAAAGAAACAGGTCATTTTGATATCCAATAACCAAAAGGAATGTTTTGGCAGAAATGAACCTATTTCCACCACAGTCTGATGAAGCTTTTCAGGTTTTTAGTACTTGCTTATCTTTGTTAATACACTCAAGCATGCATATATCTTCTGAGAATTCTGCTTTCATGGCTGAGCTTTAATGGCTCAGCTGATAGGATATGTTAAAAGACATCAAAAAATTAGTAGCACGTTTCATCCCCATGAACAATGCTATCCACTTTTAGACTCCAAAAAGTGAAAGACTGATCCATATATTAAAACAACCCCAATTAAAAACATAGAAAATACCCAAATCATTAAACACTAAATTGGAGGCAAGCTTTGTAACAAATGAAACATTTTCAGACAGACAACTTCAACTCAATACTTATTTTTCAGTTCTCTATCCTGTCTTTTAACTTAAAAGTTGTTTGTAAATTATATATTAAAAGATTCCCAGGGAATAAAGTCAGAATAGCACTAACCTGATGATTTATATATTGCTGTGATAACATAAAAAATGGGCACAGTTATACATATGCTTACAAATACATGAATAAATGTATATGTAGGTGGAAGAGAGTATGCTTTTGATGGGATGCCCTATACTAAAGTAATCTTGGCTAAATTTTGTTTTTCCTCATGACAATGCAAACATAGTGAGACTTGAGTAACATTACAACCACCTCTGTGCACCACCCCTGCTTTCTAATCCAAACATTTTACCTTCTGGACAATCTGTGTTAAAAGAAATATGGTTTGTTTTTCCACTTCTGCACACCTCTCCCACTAAATTTAAAGTGCAAATTTATTAAATTGATTAAGGAAAAGCATAGGATAAACAGGAGTAATTTTCCTTTTTCAGAGCAAAGTGTGACTGCTTTTCATCATAGCTTCATGACATTTACCTGAATTCCACGAGGGCAAATACTTTCTTTTTAGAATTAGCTTCATTAGGAATTCAACACAACATATAAAAGAAATGAGAATATTTTTTCTGGGGTACTTTTTTATTTATTTTGTAAACTGAACAGATCATACAAGTTATTTTCAGTATAGCAGTTGATTCTATATGCGCAGAATCAATATGAATATTGTAGTACAACTTTTATTATAGAACAAACTGACTTTAGCAAGACATTGAATTGTGCAAGAAGAAAGTTGTATATTTTCTAAATGACTGACTTTTAAGAACAAAAAAAATATAGAAAGTACTGTTAAAATGGGTATTTTTGTAATACATTTACAACTTGGCGAAAAACCAACCATGCTTCATTTTTGCTACACTGACTGAAGTTCATTGCAAAAATAGTTTTTTGCTCTCACTAAACAGCTTGGAAAACTGGAAGTTTAGGAATTTATTACTCTCCTGGCCAAAATTTTTAATTTGTTCGTCTGATTTTAATCAATTGTTAGAAACATTTTTTGTGTGGTATTACTCTCTTTAAGCTTAAAGAGCTTTCTCCCAGCTGTTTAACCACCAATGCACTTTGAGAAAACCAATGTATTTGCTCATATTTAGCCCACTTGCTCTTGGATACATTAGCACAAACCCAACATGATGTACTGCAGACTGCACTTCTTTTTCTTCTACTGAAAGTGCCTGATCACACAAAGTGTTTAATTTGGAGGGTAATACTTTAGTTGCTTTAAGGAGGAAAGTATAAGATTGTTCTAAATCATATACATTTTAACAACAGTCACACCATGTGCCTGAAAGCATTGTCCAAATGCTTCATGAACTCTCCCAGGCTGGTGCTGTGACGACTGCCCTGAGGAGCCTGTTCCAGTGCCCAGCCACCCTCTGGGTGAAAAATCTTTCCCTAATATCCAACCTAAACCTCCCCTGCCACAGCTTCAGGCCATTCCCTCAGGTTCTGTCACTGGTCACCCGAGACAAGACATCAGTGCCCGCTCCTCCTCTTCCCCCCACAAGGAAGTCGCAGACTGCAGTGAGGTCTCCCTTCAGTCTCCTCTCCTCCAGGCTAAACAGATCAAGTGATCTCAGCCACTCCTCATATGGCTTTCTCTCTAGACCCTTCACCCTCAGCAGTATTAGCTTAGAGAAGCCAATTACTATTTTTTTTTACCATTTTACCATTACATTTGTGTTTTGAAACTACAACGGATAGCTCCACTTACAAGAGTGAAGATCCACCATTTCTTCTGAGCTACAGAATACATCCCTGTTTTTTGTACTTTGTTTTTCACAGAACAGGATTATTAATTCCAGGATCTGGGAAGTTTCAAACTACTTCAATTTATTTAGAATGCAGTATAATAATTTCCAGTAACCACAATGTGACTAAACCTAAACATTTTGTCTGTTCTGCATTTTACTTGCTAACAATAAAATAATCACTTTCAATTATAATAAATTAAATTCAAATTGACTTTGTAATCTACAGTGAGACTGAAGTAAGTGCTAAGATTGAACATCTACAGACCATGTAAATAAATTTTAGGAAACAATGTTTTTAGGAAACGGTTTGCTTTGAATAACTCAACTGATTCAAAATAATTCTACTTTGAAGTCATCTGGCTATATCAAAGGGCTAATTTAAGCAGGAAAATAAATTTTTGACATACGACTAGATTACATGAGACTCAGTAATAAAAAATGCAAGTCTTTCTTCTGCTGTTTCTCTTCCAGATTAATGAAACTTTTATGTTTGGTATTAAGTTGTGTCTTGATTTGTTCCATTACTGCTGTCAGGCTACTCTTCCACCCCCAGATCTTGGAATACTGCTCTAAGATAACTGATTTTACTAGTGGGACCACAACAAGAACATTTTGCTTACACAGATATGGATATGGTAGTCTGCCATGAAATACCCAGGCTAGAGCTAGGGCATGGAGCTGAAATGCATAAACTAAGGGCCAAGTGAAGAGCAGACTGAAAATACTGCTACTTCTCAAAGCTGGTTTTAAGAAATCAGGAACACATAAATGTCGCTGTATCGCGAGGAGGGAGAGAGAAGGAACACGGATTCGGTCCAGGAAATAGAGAGAAGAAGCTTTCTTTATTTAATTATTTATCACCTCTTTTATATCTTAGTGCTCTGGCATGGTGTAAGTCCATTGGACCTCTAGTTACTCACCTCCTAGGGTGATTGGTCAAATTCTACAACTGCCATTTCAAAATATTTCTCTAGTCAGTATCATAACAATTCTACAAACAACTGCAGGTGCAAAATAGTTTACAGAAAACCACAATATTGTTTTGAATAGCTTGTATGGGAAAGACAGGGCTCCCACGAAATGTTACAGTCTCATAGAATACTGCAGAAAGCTGGAAAATTTCTCTGCTGAAAGCTTTTCAGCATCCACACATAAACAGGAATTTCTCCCTACCTCTCCACTTCTTATTTTCTTTTCAGGAAACACTAGTGTTCTCTGTCCTGTTTACAAACTCAATTTTTCAAAAGAGAAACCATGCAGTACATTTTCTAGTTCAATTTCATGAGTCTGAGTCTTTCTTTACTGACATCACATTAACATAGGAAGGAGATAAGAATGTTGCTAGCAATGAAAAAGACCTATGTCCCAAACCAACATTTTATGAAATTTGGCCTCTGTAGAAATTCTCATTCCAGATATTTAGAGGGTAATGAGAGACAGTAATTGTTCAGATTGGAGCTTTTATGCTTCTTTTTAAGTAGGAGAAGCAGCAGATATTATTCTAGCCCACTTGATGGTCCTCCTTATTGCTAATAGTGCACTTTAGTACGTGGCATACAAATGTGGTCACACACCACCATGTCCCTCATTGTTGGGGTTTTAAGAGTTCTCTTTTTATTTTCTTTTTCTATTGAAAGAATTTTTTCCCCACACATGTACATTGCTGAGAGGGAGTCATTGCCAAGGTACTTGAGGGAGACAAAGGACTTCGCT
>VZTH01007945.1:45000-95281 GCA_013397815.1 Aleadryas rufinucha | reverse complement strand
AAGGGAAGGGGGTTGCATTTTCCATTCCAAGGGAGGTTCCTGCCTTCCTTACAGACACCTGTCTTTTAAAACCAAGACACTCATACCTAAGTCAGACACTTGATGTGGGGTCCTATGGAAATCTGTGTCTACCTAAGTTTGCAACACAAAGTAGCAGTAATAGGCTCTGTGTTCCAGCTGCTCAATAACTTGTTGTCAGGATTTACAGAACTAAACCATAGTGGGCAAAAATTAGTTAATACTACTATTTACTAGAAACATTCCCAGGTAAAAGTGGAATGGAAAAACTTTTTGTGACCTATTGCTTTTATTTCCTCTTGTTGACATTATACTATTTGTAAATACTCTATTAGAGAACACTCACAATGTTATTTCAGGTTTTTTTATACCTAGGTTATTAATACCCCCAGTATTATATCACAGTTTGCCATTGCTGTAATCTGTTTCAGCCATTCCTGGGACTTGGAAGATCCCAACGTAGATCCAACTACAGTACCCTGCTGTCTGCAGCTCACCTCACTATTGCACTGAGATCTTGTTGTTGCCTGTGTAGACTGTATAATCTACATTACATATACATATTGTGTGTATATATATATATATACACACACAAATTGTATAATCGTGCATTTACCACGATCATGGTAGTTTCTTAACTGCCTGCTGCTTCCTCACAGCAAGAGCTGCAACTATTCCAATCAGTCTGCAAATTCAGGATTAGCTTAGCTCTGTGGTGAGATGACCACACTAGCAACGGACAAAATGTATCACTTATAGGCCCCAAATTCCAGCATAGAAGGAAAACCTTGAATACAGATTGCAAGATGTGGAATCATGGGCAACTTTTGTCCTTGTAAAGATGTGAACTAGTTTTCAAAACTCAGGCGATTAGGGTCCAATACCAATAACAGATACTAGGTAAACCCATAGTAGTAAGTTACTATATATTTTCTAACAAGAACTCCTATTGTAAATAACTCTCAGTTAATGATTTAGAATAAAAAAACAACTAGCATTCAAGCTAACTATAAATTACATCTTGAAATCTAGGTAAATGGAACAGATACAAGCAAAGTCTTAGACCTGAACAGATAAAATAATGTTAGAAAAACACCATTCCATGGCAAAATTACTCAATCTATACCCTCAAAACAAAGAGCAATTATAAACACCACACTTTGAATTATAAAGCGTTTAAGGCCTGTTAGTCAGTTAAAAGAGAGAAAAAATCTGCACGAAAGCATTAAGGGACACTTTGGGACAATAACATCCTCATTAAAAAACAAGGATACATCAAAACTCTTCAGTTAAAAGGTTAAGTGTGTAGTTGATAAATGTTGGGCTAATATAATCAGTGGCTGTAAGAGGCAATACCAACAGCTAGTTGCCCTGACCTGTGCTTCTTACATTTTTACAAAAGTCAAGATTTAAGAAAGATGTAAACTTCAGGCCTTTGACCTAGCAAGGACCTTGTTCATGCCAGCCTGGTGTTCTGCTAAACAGACTGAAAACTTTCAGCTGAAATCAGGAACATCTGCACTTCACTAATGCAATACATGACTTGGAAATTAAAATGCAACATGATCAAGTGCTTTAGGATATTTTAACAGTTAAGAATGCAGCTAGGAAAAATAAAGGCTTGTATCTGTGTTTTGGTTTGGGGAGGGGGAAAAGGACAAATTAAATTGCATTCGTTTTCTTAAAAAATGTGGGGAAAAAAATTCAGTTCATTAGTTCATGCATGACTGACCCAGAGGAAATAAGGAGGTTGTATGTATCTTTACGACATGTGCCACTTATTAGGTAAGTAGGTTTTACTACTTCCAATTGAAGTAAGTTAAAACTAATTAGATGGTAGTTAAATTACAATATAAAATACAATAAACCCAAATAAAAATAGCAAATGGCATTTTAGTTATCAATATTGTTCCTAAATGCAGCTGATTATTTCCAATAGTAGATGTATTGATTATTTCCAAGTATTAGAGTAACAAGCTTTGCCAGCTGTTGGAAATGGCAGTTTAATGCTACATACACTAACTAGGACAGACTTTTCACATATGCCATATTTAATCAGATTAATTTATTTCATTCCATCTTCTACTGATACCTACATGTGTCTCCAGACATTACATATGAATCTGGATTCTGCATAAAGCATAATCCATCCACCCTTTTTGACTATTACGGAATGATAGTACACTAAAATTGACAGGGAGACCTAGTGATCCAGTTTCTAATTACTACCAGCATCTCAAGTCAATGTTGAGATTTTATACTTGATAATATAAGAAAGATGCTTGTAGTACCCATGCAGATTTTCACTTAGAAATGTGAAGATTATGTATCACTATTTCACACATTATATATAGCTATTTCACAATGATGTACTATCAATAAATGTATCTACATACATACATATATTTCTTCCATTTCAACTACATACAAAATTACTGGCTAACTACATTTTTGGCACACCTATGCTTATCTCTTGCATTCCCAGGTTTTAGACTTACGTGGAAACTTGAGTAGGAAATAAACTGTTAAACTTGGATTAGCCAAGATGGCAATGCTGGGTTAAAGAAACTAAACAGAGGAAATAAACAGTTACACTACTTTCCATTAAAAAAAGACTATCTCTTTTTGATACTCAAGCATAGAACACACTAATTTATGGATCTCCATCTTGTACTAGAGGACCAACCAGAAAAAGTGACTTTTGTTGTTTTTTCCTTCTATCTAAAAGAAAGATGCTTCTTGTGATTTGAGAGTACTAGTGTCTATTTAATTCATGGTCAACCTACTTCCTAGTTTTCAGAGAAAGAAAAGCACATACTGAGAAAGCAAATTAATTATCATACTTACTGGATTGGAAGGTTTAGAGGATTATTAAGACTACATATTGGGGAAGTGCAGTTCACATAATCTGTATTTCTTTTGCAATTAAAATTGTTAGCAAAAACATACAAAGTCTTGGTTATATGTAGTTTAATCATATCTAAATATATTTACTTCCTCTCTGTGTAAAGCTGTTTAGATTTCAACCTATATATTGCCCCAGATCTTCCATCACTTATTTATACCTGCTAGTACACAGGCAGTGACTGCTTCTTTGGAATGAAATAAATTAATACATTGCAAGAATGTAGAATGGGCAGTTAGCATTACACAGTATAAAAGGTCTTAAACATTTTTTTTTTTGGATGAGGGAGCTCTGCATTTACAAATTGAACATGGTATATTGTACTCCTGTAAGAACATTTCCTTCTACAATTTAATAAAGAAATAGGACAGAGCAGGACATTTTCCTAATGGCTGTGAACTTAAAAAATAATCTGATTTAGTAACCATGAGAACTAAAATGTGTTATTATCCACTTTGATTTCATTAATTCAAAGTAACGGGCAAAGTATAGGTGGAAGGGGTTTTACATTTGCTGATGACTTTACACTTAAGGAAACCCAGAATCATGACATACACATCCCCATGTGGCAGTATCTGCTGTAACAGAAATAAAATTGATATGCACAGATCTGTTTCCAGTTTTGGTATAAATGAATTAGTTCTGCATTTCTATTTCAGTGATACTCAATGCAGGAACTGAGATTGTCATTGGCTGTATTGGTTATACTTTAGCCAGATTGAGGCAGAATTAAAAAAAGAGATTTGTACTATTCCTGCATAACTTTCCATGGAAAAAAGCATTTTCTTCGCTGATTTTACGTTACATTTTTGAATATACTAACATAGACCCAAGAACAATTATATAATGACAATATTTTTAAAAAGTTTTAAGAATATAGCAATACAGAATCCTGGCAAGTATTCAAGGTCTGATAATGGAAAGAAGTCTCCATTATTTCACTCAAATTCAATGTAAAACTGTATATATCTATTTAACACCTTTCAGAATTTAATCAGCATTTTCCCTTTTACACAATTATTTAATTCAAGTTGCTAGAAATATTATCTAGTCTAGATAAAACTTTTATAAAGAGTAACTTGTCATGACTTTTTTGATCCGGAGATTTTTATATTTAGCTAAATTAATCCACTGCATAATGAAATATTCTTCTATGTCCTCAATTAGAACTCAATTGTCCTCATTGTTTCTCAAATAGGTGCTTCTTGCCACAAGGCATAATTTCTGTCAGTCCTCCTAAGTTCTAATATCTTTTGTGAGAAATGAAATAGGCAATGGCCTTCAAAAAAATTTTAAAAAAATGAAGAAATCCTCTTCCTCTAAGACCAGTAACTAAATGTGATGAAAGCATTGAAAATACCTCCTAAATCAAACTTAGTAATGAAATCTCTTATTGAAGGAAAGATATAAAAGGTATTATGAGGGATACTGTTTAGCCAGCAATGTTAGATCAAGGTATTGCCACTACATTGAGAAAGTCTCCCAAACTCCTGGTACCATTGAAATACAATCCATACTTTTATAAGACTCACTTTCTTTGACCTTCCCTTTCCAACTAACGTAACTGCGGCAGCCCTTCTTGTTAACGTCTTTGTATCCTTTGCAAAGTTCCAGCTCCTTGGCTTTCCTGACCCTATCCCTATACAACCATGCAGTATCTCTGTGCTCTTCCCAGGATTCCTGTACCTGCTTCCACCGCCTGTGCATCTGCTTTTTGCCCCTTAGTTTGACCAGCATGTCCTCATTCAGCCACGCCAGTCTTGCCTTCCTTGCCCGATTTCTCAGGCCCAGGGATGGAGAGCTCTTGCTCTGTGTGGAAAGAGTCTTTAAAGATCTGCCAACTCTGTTCTGCTCTGTTCAACTCCCATCCTGTCCCCTAGGCCAGTTGCCCTGAGAGTCCTATTGACTAACTCCTTGAAGAGCTGAAGTCTGATTTCCTAAAAATTCAGGGTCCTGACTTTACTCTTTGCCTGACCCATATTCCTCAGGACTGCAAACTTCACCAGTGCACGATCACTTTACCCCAGGCTGCCCTTTATCCCACTCCAATCTTGATGTTCCTGATTAGCTCGCTTGCATTGGTGACCATCAATATTGCATCCCCTCTGTTAAGGGCTGTCTATTACCTGGCTCAAGAAGTTATGCATTCCAGGAATCTCCTGGATTGCCTACAGCTCACTGTGCTACTTTTCTAGCAGATGTCAGAGTGGTTGAACTCCCCCAGTACGACAAGACCCAGTGAGTGTAATGCCTTCTGTAGCTGGAGCAACAAGGGTCAATCAATAACCTCCCCTTGACTGGACAGCCTGTAGTAGACACCAACCACAACATTCTCTTTGCTGCCTTGGTCTTTGATTCTTACCCCATAGGCTTTCGACCTGCTTGTGGCCGTTCTTCAGAGAGAGTTCTTCACACTCAATCCACCTCTGGTTTAGAGGGCAACTTCTCCTGTGCAGGGCAAGCACCCCATCCATCTAACCTTGGCATGTCATTCCACAGCTTACCACAGGTGAGCCTGATCTTATCCCCTTCCTCCATCATAAGAGGGGAAAGGTCTGTCCATGAGCCCCATTAACCCAAAGACCCTCTTCTCTCCTAGAGAAAGATGAATCCCATCTGATGCCAGCAAGCCTGGTGCTGTGTAGACCATCCCATTATCAAACATCCCAAAATCTTGGCAGTGACCTCAACCATGGACCCATGTGCTAATAGATGTTTTAGCATATGTTGGTAATTTCTTTAGGTCTCTTGGAGAAACTTCTTAGAAAATAACTAGGCAGAATACTTGGCAAACTTAGATAAACGTGTGTAGGGCAAGCAACCAGAATAAAGGAGATTCAGGCATGGACATACTATCTTCAAATGATCACCTCATATAGGTGAGGTGTTTTTTTTGTTTGTTCGTTTTGTGGAGAGGGGAAATACATTTATAAACTCTGACTCAATGACCTATCTTGCAGAATGATAAGATCCTTCAATTTACCAGCATATTTCCTCAGCAAAATCACTACAAAACAAGAAATGTTCAGACTGGGGATCAAGGGCCAAGTTCCCGGCTGGCCTAAATTAAGTTTCCTTCAAATCAAGGTGATGAAACTCAAAGAGCAAGAGCATAACTCTGGAAAAAATGAGAAAAGGGTGATGGATACGGGTGGGGGAGCACGACTTGTGTCAATAAAGCAGTCTAATTTTTTAAGTATCACATAGAAAGGTTCTATTCTAAGACCTTTATGCCAGAGAGAAAACAAACAGCTCTGCACTAGCTTTAAAATCTCCAAGAAACAGGACATTTGGTAAAATGAAGGAATCAGAATCTAAGAAAAACAGTAAAATGAATATATTCAATCCTATTTACTAACAAAACAATCCGTGCCAAAAAGGACAAGTTGATACTTCTCACTAAATCTGTGCTCAATCCATAAACACATTTAAAGAATTCAGAAGCCTGCATCAGGAACTCAGAAGGCACAGTGCGGTACTGAAACAATGCTTTAATCATACTTTGGCTTTTTATCTCAATGAAAATAAACAGGTAAGAAACATTGATATGAAAAAAAACCCCAACCAACACCAACCCAACAGACAGCTGAAACCATAGACAGAAAGACCTCCTATCAGTGGAACTCAGAACCAGTATTTAATTCTGAAAGGTTGTGATTTTTTAAAAAACACTTTAGAAAATCACCTTCTGCTGAGCAGTCAAAAAAAAAAATTCACAATTCTTTTGTGTCATCAGTAATAGTGTCTCAATAGATGTCGAAACTGCACAACTAGAATACATTTCAAGAACAAGCATCAAGAAATGAACCTTAAGAAATTTTAAGTGTACAGTAGGGAGAAAGGATAGGAACAGAGGCTTACTGGTTTTGTCCATGAGAAATAAAGTACTTTACTTATCCATAAAAAGGATGCAGGCCAAAATCATAAAGAACATGTTAACACCGCTAGCTTGTAATCGATGCAATCACAGTATTACTATCTAAATTTTTGTTTACTTTTCAACAGATTGGTGTCTGCGGATCATGCTGTCTTACATTGCCGTTCCTCTGTAACCTTAACCATTATTCCTACTGTGTAAAGTGAAGCACAAATTTAAGGTGACAAAGCACCAGTTGGTTGATGTGAAGTATGCTACGAAAGCAGAAACCTCTGAAAGCTTCACAACCATTATGAAATAACTGACCTATATGAAACTGCTACCATGGTTCACAAATTTATTGTCAGGTTCCAGCCTCTAGCTGTTCTCTGATTGTTCTAAATACTTGACAAACTGAAGCCTTTTCACTTTCCGTTGAAATTGCCTCATCTCCCTGTCAGAGCGCCATGGGGGACTCCATTACTTTTCTGACTTCTTTCCCCTACTGACAAGTCATTTAGCTGGCTTCTTGTTGTGAAGGCTGTCCATGTCAAATTAGCCAGGGCCCCTATTGTCCTTATTACCACTCGAAAAGCCATCATGAGTAATGCTACGGGGTCCCTCAGTTGTCATCATTTGTCAGAAAGAAAGGGAGTGTGGTTACATATAGCTGACAGGTAATTTCAGTGTCTACAATTACCCCAATTAGTCTTGTCATAAACAATTCGATAAATGCACACCAATACAAACAGATAAACACACCAAGGTTTCTCACTATTAATGTCATGTAATGGATAAATCAGTGATAAAACGCTATATTTTATTTATTTCTTTAAACTATCCTCAGCTGCAAGCTGGCAGTTGCTACCTGGTCAGCACAAACTGTACTATCTACTTTCATTAGCTCATCACCACAGAAGAATATGAAAGGCTGTGACAAAATTCATTTAAAGAGAGTGCAAAAGAGCAGATTGCCTAAAGCAGGTGTTATAACAAAGATAAAACAAAGGTTTTCTTTTGTCAGTTCAGTGCCGCAATGAGCTTTAAAAGAGACTGTTTTGTCTTTAAAAACAAACATAAAATAGGAGAGCAGCAGAAAGAGAAAGCAGTGAAATACATTCCTTGCTTCCCACCATTTTCCAAGTCAATCGGCAGGTGGGTCTTCTAACAATATATGCATCAAAGCCTCATTGGCTAAGGCGGTCACAATATTAACCAAATTATTTCCACATATTTTTCTACTTTTTAAAAAATATACATCTTGCAATGCCATACAGCTCCTGAAAGATCTGATAATTATTCCACATAATATACAACATAATCCCTGATGTTCCTACACAGAATTATCTGAGAACAGGTTTAGTAATTCCAACTCCGTGGACAGTCTGTACCACTGTGACAAAGTCTTTTGGGGCATAAAATACGTATGACGTTGACTGCTCTTCTAAAATGCCAGGTAGACCTGTTACAAACACAACACTGAAAAAGGCAGCTTTACTAACATTTACATTCAGCACTGAATTACACATTGCTAAGCTTATCCTTGTGATCCACCTAAATAAAAATCTTGACATCTCTAGAGTCCACAGCAACCTGTCTGTTTGCTGACCGCAGGCTGAAGTGATGGCTGGAAAACCAAACACAGACATGTTGTTGTAGGAAATTGCTTTCGGCAACTATTTGTTCAAACTCAAGATTTTTTTTAAACCAACACTAAGAATCCACCAGAAAACAGGACAGGTCTCCCTAATGAGTAATCTATTTTAGCAGTCTTGTCTAGGCATGACAGTTTACTGAGAGGCTTGAAAAACTCGTAATTACCAGTGTTACAGGGCAATTAATGTATATTACACTGCACTACTCATGGCAGCAACTGTCATTTTCTCAATAAAAATGAGTACTCTTCAGCTAAAGGTGACATTAATTGGGACTTTAATGACTATGCAGAGGAGCTGAAGCCAAATATGAACAAAACAGCGATTCAATGAGCGACTTCAGAAACGAGAAAATTGTACTAAAATGAGATTAATTGCTGTTTAGAAAAAGGAAAGAACCTAAAAAGCTATTAAATTGCAGGGTTTGGGTGCCCGGGTGATGGTTGTGATGTTAATCTTGCATTCTCACAGCAGGCAAATATTCACTAAATTCAGAGCCTTTTGACAGCAGGCAAAATCATGTATGCTTAACTTCAATCCATCAAAAATATATTTCAGCTTTTATCAGTGTTCTAAATACTTCTGCAATTTCAAAAATTACTGCTCCATTCCTTGGCTGTCATCATGCAAATGCGAACTCTGTCAATATTGCTATGAAAAATTCCCTGGCTTCAAAAGGCCTGCTTCGGTGATAAAGAAAGAAAAACGTGAAGATTAGAATTGCAAAACACACACTACTAATATAACAGAAAGCAACAATAAGAATTTAATGTTTAAGTTGTGAAAACTGCTAAAATAGAAAATGATGGGGTATTGTTTTAGTGTGTGTGGGAAAAAAAATAAATCAAAGAACTCCCCTACTCTCACATAAAATCTTTAAAGCTTACAACTTTATAGATAATTACTCATTGCAAATAATTAGGACATAATTTTGCAGCTTGACTTCAGGTGATATAATTATTAAAACTGCTCTGTAGTTTCTAAAAGCCTTTATCTGTGCTACTTAATTCTTTAAAGCAATTATATAATTGCTTTTCTATTTTATAGCCTTTTTAACTGTCATGATGACTGTATACATAAAACATTGCACTTAAACTCTCATATATAAGAGGGATAAACATAGCTGATTCACTATTCACTTTGAAGTTATATCTCCTGTAACTTCAGATTTTAAAACAGAAAATCAATTTATCCTGTCAAGTTAAAAACTGCATATGGAGCATTCACATATCTTAAGAAGCAAAACTTCACTCAAACCTGCAATAGCTGCATCCTGGAAGAGACAAAAATAGAGCTCTTAGTTTCTTACAATTTCCTGTTCTGTAATCGATTCTGTTCATTCTGCATCTTCAGAATTAAATATCCATCTCATCCACATTTAAAAAAACCCTAGATGCATTAAAACATGCATCCCCAAGTGCTGCATCCACTAGGTAATATAATATATAGGTTTCAAATACAATAACATTACATCTATTAAAACTTCTGAAATATTCATTCAGAAATTCCACTATATGTATATAAATGTCTTAAGTATAAAAATAATGGGCAAGCAAGGCAGGCAGTTAAGTAAGGCACTTAAACCAATCACTGTGTGCTGAATAGGGTCCACAAATTGTCATAACAGTAATTTACCTCCTTTGCATACACCACTTTGATGATTAGTCATCTCTTTATTACATAGCTCTTACTTAAAGTAACTGAAAAATACATGACAATGTTACCATAGTAACTTTTAAGTTACACATACGATTCATGAAATTAATTGTATTTCAAACGTAAAATCTGATGATGTAATTTTTTGCATGAAACATCCATTTTTTTGCAAAGGACAAACAGAACAAAGCAATGCATGGGCACTTCCTGCTTGTTTGTAGTTTGCAGAATAACTTTCCTTCAGGTTTTGATGGTTCCTTCAGCATCAATGTCACCAAAATTTGGATTTATGAAACCATACTTTGGTCAGCTGGTTTACAAGACAGTGTAACTCCAATAAAATAGTTCCCGTAAAATTTTCAAAACAAAGTTTAGAATTTGACTCTGAAACACAAGATCATCAGGTTGAATTTATTTTGTAATACAAAGCTTTGACCATAACAGTCAATCCCAGAATACACAAATATGTTATTAGCATCTATGATACTTTGAGAATTTTGTGTTATAAGGTTTCTTGTAAACTTTTCAATTATGAGACTCCTAGTCACCCCTAAAGAACAAAATAATGTACCTCTGAAGCCAAGCCTTGCAAACCACAGGTCACAAAGGAGGAAAGATTCCATTAGGAAGCATTGACACAGGGAGGTAAAATTCCAGCCCAATGCAATTAGTGGCTAAGTACTCACTGTCTCTAGAAAAGCAATTATTTCATCTAGAGAATGCCATAAAAATAATAATTTTCCACACTACTTATTGTTCTAGCTCAGGCACCCTGCACAGGCTTCTGAGCAAGTAACAATTATGTGTGGTTTATTGTGTTAATATTTTATTTTGGAAGTTGAGAAAAGATGTTACTTTTCAGGTGGAAACTGTGTTTCTTCTTCCTCCCATAATGAAATGCTAACTGTAGTATCGTTCTTTAAATAAAGGAGCCTTAAACTCGGACTTTGGAAAGCATCACCTCAAAGCATGAAAAGAGAGGTAATTGCTGAAAAAAATCTCAATTTTTTCTCTTCTGCAGAGACTAACACACATTAAATAACAAGACTGCAGTATATACAGAGCAAAGGAGTCAATTACATTGAATTTAAAGAGACTGGATCTGCTTCCACAACATACACATACTCACTCTGAGTTTTGTAATAGGAATGGCTTAAATTCATGTTAACAACAGAAACAGGAATTTATATACTCACTACTCCAATACTTTCCTTTTTCTTCTCCTTCTTTTCATCTTTCCCAGATTTGTCCTGATTTAATTTTCATTATTTACACAAAATAATTTCATATGTTCTAAGTTTTATTTAAGAATGCTGACCTGTAAGCATTTTCACAAGTTATTTTTCTCTTCCATTTTATTCAATGCATGAGCTTTTCAGAATGTCAGGTCCAGCTGAAGCTTGTCATAAAATCAGAAGGCATTTTTTTCCCCTCTTAAAAAGTGGCAATTTGCCCCCTCATTTTATGTATTTGGAAAGAGAAATTTAAGAACTGAAGCTCTAAAGTACATGAAGGATATACACCTATTTAAAAGCTGCAAATAGGTCCAAGTGAAAAATTACAGTGTTAGTCTACATGACAGAGCCCACATGTACTTTAAATTTTAAAAAATACTTTAAGTATCTTCTTGACCTGAGAAACAAGTTAATAGGGCTTCTTGGTAAAAGTAGTAAACTTACAGTTGGTATTATCAAGATGAGTGCCATGTTGAGTGAAAAAATTCTATCAAAGTCCAAAGAGAATTGAGAAATCACATTAATCTGAGTGTGCTAGTAAGACAAAGGCATCACACATCTTTTGTGAAGGCACCAATGAAAACCCATTACTAACTCCCTGTGAGACTATGCCTGATATACTCTTATACAGAATTTGATGAAGTCAATGGAATTTGCATTGTCCTGTAACATCATATACTAACTACTGATCTGGAAAGGATCATAATCCACTGTGATACCACAAGAATTGTTTCCACATGCAGAAATGCAGCTTCATAAAGTCTGTAAGTCCTAAGCTTTGGGCAGTCTATACTATGAATGCAGAAAACAAAGGGGATCAAGTAACAGCTGTAATGTAACGTAAAGCTCCTTGTACTGCCTTCACTGCCTTTCTTTTTTTTTTTTTAGCATTTCATGAGTTTCTGAAATCAGGTTTATTTCATTAAATCTCAAAGTGAGTGTTTTCTTAGCTATTTTCTGTTTCAGTTCTGAAACACCGCAGTCTCATTCTATCTTCAGGCCTAAGAGACAAACAGTATTGTAATTTAGATCGAAAACATTTGAATAAAAGCAAAATCCCTAGAACCCTGTCAAATGGCAGCACTAGTGTTTCCTTCTCAAATAAATAATATGATCTTGTAATACTACCACTGTCAGGATGGGGAAAAGAACAAAACCAATTATTTGTAATGTAGGACGGTAGATACAAAAACTTGTTATCTGCCTTGTTATCCGGCCTCTAATAGTGAGAAGATAATTACCTTCCAAATCTGGCTACAGTTGGCATGGTTTTAGTAGAATATTTCTAGAATATTTCTATTTAGTAGAATATTTCTATGGGCATCTTCTATGCCCAACATCTTCTATGCCAGGCTCAAATTTATTAACCAGCAGGTTGCAGTTCAGGATGGTATCAGCTAAAGTTTGGATACGCCACAGAAGAAAGAGTTGCTCCAAAATAAGAAACATTAAATGATTTCATTAACAAATGTACACAGTTTAATTATTTTTGTCTGAGTTTTCCACCACCAAATTTCTATGACTTTAATTAAAAAAATATCACTTGTATTGGAAGCAGAAGGATATGCAAACCTCCCCTGGACTTCATCTACTGCTTTAGTCTAGGTTTCACAGGACCAGTGCATCTGAAGGGCTTCAGTCTGAAAATGGGTTCCCTGCTGCTGGATATTTGGGTTTTGTTTTAGAATCGCAATGGCATGTCTTATAGATTATTTTCCAGAACTCTTCTGCAGCTGTTCAAGGAAGTTCCCAAGGGCTTTAAGCTTAGCCTCTTTAAATCTTACACAGGAGAATCTTATTTAGAAACTCTAACTTAAGTGCAACTTCAGTGAGTAGATCTACCTTACTTCTTCAGTGCATTTCCACAGGTCTTGTGAAATGCAGATAGGCATTGCATTTATGGGTAGAATCTTGCAATATGAACATGAGAAAATCACAAGAGAGCTTGAAGAGGTGTCTCTCTGCTGATACACTTCACTTAGAATATTCCTCCCATATTCCCAGATATATTCCCAGATATAACTCATTATGAGCATGTGGTGTGCATTACAAAACCAACAGTGGTGGAAATTTCATTGCTGGTAAAGGTACAACAAGGACATTTTGACCCAGAATTGTACTGGATCTCTCAAAGTCACACTTAAGTCCTTCCCTTTTCATGGTGCACAAGTCAATAACACATGGGATGACAGATGAGATCCACTTCTCCTTGGTATGTCTCATGACAGTTCAAACTAATGCCAGGGCCCGTACCCTGACAATTTATTCCACGTATTTCATAACTAGATAATTACCAATATAAAGCTAAATGGAGCTTTATTCTTCTCACCCTTCTTTCTTAATCACTATAGTCAACATGATCCTTTTCATCTATTAAAAACACCAATAGCCCTTTCATCAGTCTCCATTTGGAGTTCTCTCTGAAGCTCCTCATATCTGAAATGTTAAAATCTGACTAATTCTTTCTTCAGGCTATTGTTATATTGTTTACTGTTTTCTCATTTCATCTACACAGATGAGACCCCTTAAAAGTGTTCATTTCCTCTACGTATGGAAGCAAAGCACCTTTTTATGAACTTGATCAGTGCAGTCTGCTCTGTTTATCTCCATCCAAAACAACTCTGCAAAAAAATCGTGTCACTATTTAAGCACATAATTTCTTTCTTTGTATCTGGAAAGTGGAAAACTGTTACAGAGGAAGACCTATATGCCTTTCACATTTCCATCACCTCTCTCCATTCGCTAGCAAGCTGTCAAATTCCACACTGAATTGGCAAACCACCTTTATTCTTTATCCCAAATTGCCTCTCAAGGTTAGAAATAATTCTCCAAAAAGCATTAACAAAAGCAGTCTGCTATTTTCCTCTAAATATCTCAGCTGTCAAAACATGAAAAATTTAGGAGGCTTCTGATGTACTCAGATCAGTGAATATTTTGCTGACCAATATTATTTTACCGCCTCTTTGCATTGCACTGTAAACATTTGTTGACTCATGTATTATACTTGAACATCAAATTCTGTACAACAAAGTATCTCTTGCTCTGTTCTACAGCAATTCCTAGCATATTTCACTAGGATTTCTAGGTGTAGTTTCAGTACATATAGTAAACACTAACAAAGACGATGTATAATGGAGGAGGGAAATAGCTCATTCCTAAGCCTCTTCCTACACTAACAAAACATCTCCAAACATGACATATAAAAACCAGGTTGAGAATTTACTCTTCATCCATACTGCTTAGAGGAATGACACATTTTTAAAACACATATTCACATAATAAAAATGATATAATCAAATTTAAGGAGAATAATGACATAAAATACCAAATTAACTGTTCCAAATTGTGTCTTTCATTCTGGATAGTAATTAGTCTGCTTCAAAAGAAGAAAAACATAATGAAACAGAAATCCCAAAATACCGTCTTCAATATATTTTGTCCATATCTCTTTTATGCAAGGCAAGAAAAGATTTCTTTGAGAAGTATTTCATATCTTCTAAGTATTTATATTTCACCTTATGTAACATTGAAGTCTTTTTTGTAATCATTAATAGCTATATTTTGTTTAAGTACTCTTCTTGTTTTTTGAAAACTTTGAGAGTCAGTAACGCAATCACAGTGAGTTCCATAGTTTAATTATGTATCATGTAAAACTACACTAGAGGTGCTGTATTTCAAAAGTCATCACTAGGTAATAGCACAAAAAGGAATTTTTAGAAATCACATTATAAAGGCTTTCTTCATAATTATTTCTATTTCCTTCTCTGCAGACTTGCCCTTTAAGAAACTGGATTGCTTAGGAGTAAGGACAATATTTGAAGGTGGGGTTTCTTTGCCTCGAAAAGGGCACTAAAAACTCAGCTAAACTACTCCTTCTGCCATTAACCATAGGGGGAAAAAAGTGTGAGATGTGAAAACTATGAATGTGCGAGGATAATTTTGAGTTTTTATCCCCTTATATCCATGATTTTATCCCAGGCCTACAGGCTGCAAGTGGCTTTTTGCTTTTGAATTAAGGAGACAATGAGAATTTAAATCTCTGATGGTAAACACTAATATGTTATCCTTATTTGAATAAAAGATTTTAAGCTTAAACAATGGTTGCATGTTTTTAATATATAATTTAGTACAGTTATTCATTGCTATACATGTATAACGTCTGTACTTGGAAACAATTATGTTGAAAGACTGAAATTTGATCTTTGTATGGTGTGAGTTTGTCCTAGGCAAAAAGATGCGTACACCTGCAAAAGGCAGAAGGACTGTTGTCTGATTTTTTTTCCATGAAAATGGCAGATATGACATCAACTTATCTCACAAAATGACTATTAGTTTGGTTCAATCTTATGAAAACTTACATAATGAATACTGGATCATATTAAGCTTCAGTAGATAGAGATTTCCTTATAATTATAATATAAAGGAGGGAAGCAGTAAAGTAGATTCCCATTCCAATTTCTTCTCAAACTTCTTTATGAACACTGAAGAATTCCTTTTCTTTACTAATTTTAGGACTTGAAACAGCGATTCAAACTTGAGTTCCCACTAAAGCTTTCTTTCAAGTTTTCACTTTGTCATCAGATTTTACATTCTAATTGGATCAAGCACTTATGTGGCACTAATATTCAGGGATTATATATTGACAGTCTAAAACAAAGGCTACCTCCTTTGAGCATCCAACTTAGTATTCACATCCAGAGGAAAATATCAGCAACTAAACAGTGACGTTTCAAATGATACAACATATTATATTTTTTTCATTCTCATACAAACAACATGTAAGATTTACAGAGTCAATGTTGGAAACTATAGTTTGACAGAAAAAGTACATAGAATACATGGAAGAAATGAGAGATGTGTTTATATATTGTCTAGTATTCCAAGCTATATTTACTTTTGTTAAAAGTTTTTTTTGATAGGGAAATATAGAACAGCATTTCCATAAAAGAGTAGATGGAAAATTCTCTTTTTTTTAAAAAAATAAGAAAATTTGCAATCCTCACGTGTGTGTTTCATGTAGAAACATTTACAGACATTATCAAGACATATGTGCAATAGCTGCCTTTATGTTCTGCTTATCTATTTCCAGGTTTCTAATCAGCACCAGACTAAATTATGTTCACATTTCTTGAATCACAGACATTTCTGAATCACTAAAATTCACTGTAAAAACTGAAAAAAATTCAGTGTAACTACATTAATATTTTTAAACTGTTAAAAATTGCATTTTTAAAAGGCAAGGATAATTATTGATCTACTGTGATGAGTAACTGAGATTATTCTTTTTATTATTTGCTTCTTCTGATCTTCATTCCTAAGTCATACAAAACAAAATGAAAAAAAAGGCAAGCATTTCTAGAAAATGTCTTAATCTGGTCAATTTAAGCCTCTATGGCTTTGGTCCACAGAAGCTTTATTAGTTTCCTGGGCTCCATAGTGGGATAAACTATTTCATGCATGAAGGGATCAGCATTCCTTCTTCTAATCACTGGTATTGTGCCCATTACAAAGCTCTCTGAACACCTCCTATGGATATCACATGGTATCTTAATCACTCCTCAATTAATAACTTTATACTCATATTTTGGTTCTGCCACTTCTATATACATTACTTGAGGATGATCCTGAAGCTGTAACTGAGTATGGTGAGATTATAGTAATTTTCCCACTGCAAATACATTCTTACACTAAAAGTGTCCAGACAGCAGGAAGTGTAATAGCTTAATACAACTGGCAATCCCTTCATAGTGCCATGACAGATGTTGGTGTCCTGTCTATTGTGACCACCCTGTAACTTTATGGAAGCAGAAAACACTTTCCTATGTGCTTTGATAAGCAGTGTGGTAGCTGACACTGTTTACATGAGAAGCATCAGAAATCTCTGCTAGCACCAGTTAAACCTTTAATACTTGAAAGCTATTTTTTTTAAACTCTGGGTTTGCTAGTCTACTATATAACAGTCTTCTGAATGTAATATAGAAGGACTCAAAAAGGAAAGTAAGCCAACAATTTTTGCTTTAATGTATTAATATTTTAAATCCTTTGCTACCTCACCTTGCCTTTCTCCTCAAGTAATAGTCACCTGTAGCTTTCTAGTCAGCTTCCTGCCTCACTTTTTGAAGATGATGGACATTAAATGTTAAGGGGAATATTAAAGGAACACAGACTGATATCATGCTGATTTTTCTCAATTGCAGAGGAAAATACAAGTAATAGGTGCAGATTCTCGCAGGAGGAAAGGCATGTTGTGACCAAATTCTCTCACAATGCATTTTCAGTTAAATTACACTCCTCTTGATATCATATTAACTCATGCAATCTAAAATTCTGCTGGAAGAAAGAAATAACTAACTATATTTAGCTTTTTAAAAGCTTCCCCTTAACTCCATTCAATCAGTCCTCAATCTTCCAGGAATATCTAAATTCCAAAGTTTACATACTGTATGGTTTGATAAACGGCATCCACTGCGGCGTACAGGCAGCATCAGAAATCTACATGAAGTTTGCTAAGCATTCCACCGGGACAAGTGCATAGATCAGTATTTATCTTTTGCAACATCTGAATGCCTAGCAGGTTTATATTACTTATATATAATACATTCCTATATAGATAATGAATGTAAACTGACATACAAAAGGCTTCTTTTCCTTAGCTACTTTCTATGGACCACTTAGTTACAGACCAAGCGCATATGAAAAACACAAGCCCAGAAAACAGACAACAGCATATTGCATCTACAACAGCAAAGTGTTTATACAATAAGCTTGTATTCAACAAATGAAAGATGAAAACCAATTAAGTATTTTAGCAAAGTGGAATCATCTGAAAGGCAAGATGCAGGATGTATTGAGACCCGTCTAGTGCACCACAAACTATTTAGGAAAAGAAAAAAAAGTGCTGCCCAGTATCTGCTAGTTATGTTTGAGAAGAAAGCCTAAAAAACCATAGAAAGCATAACTAAGGATGGAAGATTTACGTACCTCATCAAATACAGAGTGGTACTTTCCTAACCATGGAAAGCAGACTTTGACAAAGAGATGAACTTATGAGTGGCTCATACAAGGAGCAGAACTTGGGCACAGAAAGGAAGGATTTCAGAAGCAAGAGACTGCTTTGACAGCCCTTAAAGTAAGTGCTCAGAAAAAAACATGTAAGTGAAAAAGATGACAATCTACAAACAACAAAAAGCATGAAAAGAATTATTATACATCACCATAAAATTTGTCATGCAAATAACACTACAAAAGAGAAAACCTAACTTTGAATTGGTATGGTTTTGAACTGGAAAGAAATACAATTTTAGGATTGCAAAACAGTTTCAGTAAGGTGCAGTCTATGTTCAGAGATCAGATGCTTCTAAGAATAGGGAATCCACAAGAATTAATACCATTAGTGATGGTATATATCAATAATACCCACTGTGTGATTCTACGACACAGTAAGACTGTGGATGGCAGCTCTGGCAAAATGAAAACACTACAAGCAGCGAGCAGGAGTGGAATAATTATGAAAAACTTTCAGTAGTTATGGCCTGCAAAATGTCTAGGTTGTTATAAGGGATTGTGTAAAGTCACACAAACTACTACAGAGAAAGAAAAGCTGACATCATAATAGGTGACTACAGATGTAAAGATTAGTATTCTGACATTGATAAATACAAACACTTAAGTTATTTTTGTCATCTGGTTTGCTTTAATCAAGAGCTAAAAATTCATTTATAACACTGTACACAAATGCCATGTTTATATCAATATCATATGCAGCTTGCATGAAAAAGTATACATTAAAACAAAGAACAGCAATTCACATAATAATCAAAGACAACCAATAACAAAACCATGAAATTCCAGTTGTCAAACATAATTTACTATGTATATTTCTTCTCTTCTCTGTTAAAACAGTAATTATTAAAACTAAAGTGATATGAGTGAATGTTTATGACTTCTTATTAAAACCCCTGACTTTAAGCAGTGTTCATTCAAGCTTTAGGTTAAAGAAAATCATGTAGAGATTTCTGTGCGATGGCCTAGTGACTTTATATCCTCTTGTCAAACCTCAGCAGTTTTATTTGTAGTGATACATGCCGGAGGAGGTTGGAGGTTAAAGTTGATACGAGGGCCAACAGGAAAGCCAACCAACTTCTTTCAAAAGATTACAACCTTTAACATATTAGGATCTCTCGGCTAACTCTGTAAGTCTACATTTGTGTACTCTTCTGTGAACTGATCCCCGAACTCCAGACCAACAGAGCTTACAAATACCTCCCTCTTACTACTTTCCTTACATTATTCCGTCATAATGTTCCTACTGGTTAAGTTTTTTAGTTTTTGGTATTGTATTGATGTTTAGTGCTTATTGTTAGATTTCAGAAGAACATATATAGGTAGATAAAGTATCTTCCCAATTTTCTTCAGCCTAGTTTTCTCTTTCATCCTTAAAACTAAAGAAAGGTTTTCTTCATCTAGGAAATCTATCATTAAATGTAAAACCAGCAGTCTACTGGAATAAAGCTGTTTAGATTTCCCTTTCTCCCATTTATTTCGACATCGATTCATCTGTGACTTTAAAAAAAAAGGTAATACAGATAAAAATAATGATACATAACACAGAAATAAAAAAGGCAAAAAAGGACCTTTAGAGGTTGTCTAGTCCTGCTAGACAGGGTGAACTACAGATGGTTGCTCAGGGCTTTGTCCAGTTAGTTGAATATCTCCAGAGATGGAGACCATACAACCTCTCTGAAGAGACTGCTCTAGTCCCACACAATGAAAAAAGATTGTTCTAACATTTCAGTAAATTTTCCTGTATCTCAATCTTTGTCCAACACCTCCTATCCCCTCACTGGGGACCACTGAGAAGATCCTGGCTTCCATATTTTCACTTCTTCCCTTCAGATATTTATGGACTATAGTAAGATCCTCCCTGATCCTGCTCTTCTCCACACTAAACAGCTGAATGTCTCCCAGCCTCTCTTCATATGAAAGATACTCCAATCCCTTCTTCATCTTCGAGGCCCTTCTTTGGATTTGCTACAAGTTACTCTCAGTATAATCATGCATCTTATGCTCTATCGAATCACTTAATTCAAAGGACCAAACCATGACAGAGATCAAAACCTAGTACTTATGGCACCTTTATTCTTACTTGCACTGAGGACAGCACAAGTTTTTCCAGTGACTTCAAAGAGAACTAGATCTCTGCTGGTTAGATTAATTCTATGTAAAAGAGGATGTGTATTTACTGTAGATGCCCATGATGGCCACATGATGCACAAATGCAATGATAATTTTTTTCAGTTATATGCATTTGGTAGCATTTAGATAATAAACAACTTAGTGAACAGTTTTTCTCCCAGTATATCTGAAACACTTGTAGGTGTACAGAAACCAGTCTACAGTGACACATTACTGCAATCCTACAACTTTGCATTTTAAAATGAGCAACTACTGCAGAAACTCTGCACATAGTACTATTGCTGCTGCATGAGATTAACATAACAGAAAAATCTATTATGATAAACTTTTATATTTTACAAAAAGGTAAATACAGATCTAAATAAAATTTAAAAATTTTTAAGTGTCAGATTTGACTTTCAAGCTTCTCCCACTTCTCCCTGCTCCTTCTTTGAAACCCTGGAGAAGAACACTTGGCAAAGTAAAGATTCTGCATTCCACATTTCATACCATTTAGCTACTGCTACAATTTTAATTACGCAAAACTCAGTGGGCTCTAATAAAATCTGACTAATCGGACTAATACTCTAAAACAGACATTGTGAGCTACTGAAAGTAATGTTGTACACAAATTCCCTCATGTCATAGAAAAGACTCACGCAGCACAGTGTACTTCTTCATAGGTAAAACAATATCCCATGATGTTAACACCTTTTGTTTGTCTTCCCTGCAACTAACTACAGAGTCTTCATATTTTCTGTTCTTAAAAAAGTCAATTTTTCTTGTCGTTTCAGTTCAGACACACTTGTGTATCATAGCAAAACCAGGGAGAGAATACTATAGATGAGATACAAGAAATGTATCAACAGCAAGGCACAATTTTGAACCATTGTTAGTTCAAATATGAACTATATGCATACTGATATGCACAAAAAGGACAATCATAAGATTACATTATAGTTATATTTCATATTTTAGTTACATTTACGTAATTCAAACATATACATATATATGTACTCTGAGGTAAGATCTACCTTATGGTGCAGACATTTTCCTGAGACTTGCACATGAAGGGGATTCTCCCACTGCGCCAATCCCACAGACCCAGGCTAAATTTGAGGTCTATTCAAGCCAAGGAGAGAGCAGAGGCTCAGCAGGTTAAGAGCTGCAGTGCTATTACATCTTATTGGTCTTGTGGCGATTAAATTAAAAAAAAAATCTACAAGCAAGGGTATTAATTTTCATAGCTGCACACAATGATTATACATAGAAGGTGCAGAAAAACACAGGGCACAAAAGACAGTATAGGGAGCTTTTACAAATGGAGAAGTTTTATCCATAACAGTGAGAACACAGACTGTTCTCTCTGAACTTGTACTCCTGGACACTTTGCAGAGAAGAATGATTTGAGTAGTAGTTTGACATGAATTGTGTTTTTCCTAGAATCCTATCCTTTATCTTCTTAACACAAGCCAAAAATATCTGGAACTTTATGTTGTTTTTATAATGTTTTATGCCAAAGCACAGACAGTACTTCTGGATTCTTTTTCTCTTCCTTAACATCCTATAAATGGTGCTAAGAAAATTAAAGTTATGAGAAGGTCTGTGCTTAGGTTTATACTTTTGCTACAAGAACAGAGATTTTTTCATAACAGAGCATATTTTTATGTCTCTATCTGCAGTGTCTTTTACCTTGAGTTTTAAGAAAACCAGTTTAACCTTGCAATATATTTATGCAGTATCAGCCTTTTATAGGTGGTGAATTTTAAATATGGAAGCAACAAGTAATTTGCTTGAGAGTACAAACAAGATCAACGACAGAACAGATTCAAAGCTACATTTACAGTTGTTATAGCTTACCCTCTCCATTGTCTGGAGGCAAATGCCTGAGAATCAGTTACTAAGAATCATTATGTATAACAGTATAAATGAACACCATTATTCTATCTTGGTCATTTTACTATTTGCATCATGAAACCCTCAGCTTGTATTGAGGCTAGATGTGCTAACTATTCAGAAAACATATAAGGAGTTAGAGTCTGCCCTAGAAGATTAGGCTTTCAACCCTCCAATAATGCACGCTCCTCTTTTGAATGTTCCAGTTTGATGTAATGAAATGACAAGAAAGCTTACTGGTTTTAAGAGGTCTTTAAATATAGGAAATGTGATTTTTAACAAAAGAAAAAACTACTGTACAATAGCAAGTTTTACTCAGTGAGAGCTTAATGTGTCTACCAAAGTTTACAGAAGTCGCTACAGAAAAACAGTCATCTCTGGTTGTTTTTTTTTTTTTGGTATGAATCATGGCAACAAAGTCATAAAAACCCAACTACACAAAGCTTTGGTAAGCTGGTAACAAATCACTAATAAAAAGGCAAAGGAAGCAGACTCCACATTTGACCTGAGCTTCTACTGAACTTACAAGCCCAACAGAAGTGATCATAATTCTGCAGGAGCCCATCACTTCAGATTAGAGAATATAGTATATATATTCAGATAGTAGAGCATATTCTAGAGAAACGTTATCACACTTAATAGTCCTACCACACCAGGAGGGATGAATAGAAAGAAAGAGACACAACCAGCTGAAAACAGAAAGGACTTTGACAACAGGATGAAGTGAGGCATTTCTTTGTCAAAATATGCCAAAGCTAACCACGCATGTGTCTGTCGCAGTTTGGGTTCTGAGTCCTCAAGCCTCAGGAAACCCAGCAATGAAGAAATAGTGAGGCGTTTTTGAGCAGAACAGTGCGGGACATTTGTACATTTTTAGCTATTTTTCTCACATGCCCAGTGTATTTTACAGAGGCTGTGCTATTCATTTGTGCTCCAGTTCAGGGTATGTGAGCAAGCAGAAAACAAACCCTTATTTTTCTTAAAAGAAGAATCACCAACTCCTAGAACAGGGATGTTTTCCATTTTTATCATCAGTCAGTGACCACTGATACAAATTAACAATCCAAACTAAATTTACTAGAGGATGTAACCAGACCCTAAATAGTGAATTCACATTTTCATTATGAACAAGCTTGATAATATACTTGGGCCAGCAATTGCAACTAAAAAACTGATAGAGTTTTAGCATTTGCCGAAAATGCACTTTGGTAAAGTTGATTTATCTGTAAAACACTTTGCTACACAAAGACAACTTTCATACAGATTCATTTGGTATTTGGCTATAACAAACTAACTGGTTAAAAGCAATTAAAGTGTGTGCACCAGACTGAGATAAAAAAACTTACAAAAATTTCCTCAGGAAAGCACGAGGCTTTTGCACAGCAAGGGCGCAAACTACTTTAAAAAGACAGCAGTCAATGTTGTTTATAAATCGCTGCTGATCACATGCAAGTTAAGTTGCTCTTGGTTTGCCAAAAGTGGTAAAACTCGATAATGAAGAACAAGTGCTTGAACAAACTTTTCAACACACCACACAGCCAAAAACATTACCAGCAAATGTGATTTTTGATTCTGTGAGAAGAAAAAAAGCAGAAATCAGAAATATACTTCAAAAAGTATTCCCACAGTATATAAGGCAGGCAGCTATGATGAATAGCAACCTATGGACTCTGAAATAGGCAACTGAACTTCTGCCAGTATAGGAATTGTATTGCTCTGAGGGTAATTGTGAGAACACAATTTTACATTAAGAAGCCAAGTGTTCTCCCTATATTTTTTTAAAGAAATCACCCTTGTTTAGCTTGTTAAAAGCTAAAACTAAAAGAACCCAAACAGGTAAAATCACACAGTTCAGAAAACATGAAATATCTCTAATGTGCAATTCCTAGTCAGTGTTTTAAAAGCTGAAAGGCATACATTTACACACAAAATAAAGCTATCACTGGTTTGCGGTCTACAGAGTATTTTCAGTTATTTTTCCTTATACTTGGAAACATACATTACTCTTAATACAGTAGCATCATGAAATTTTATAACATTTTGGATTTCTCTGAAATGAAAAGTCCATTTTATTGTTTTTTAATTAAATCTATTTCCCCGAAAGGTCTTTAAAGGCTCTACAAACTACCTTGCATTTTATTATTGCTGACAGTTATCTAAACCACGCTTGAATGCCCTCTTTATCCTTTAGTGAGCAATTGAAAGATCATATGCTAAAAAGACTTGTGCTTTCTCTTCTTCTAGCCCTATAATTAAGGCATTTTAATACATTTCTTCATAGTCATTAAGAGAGCACAATGTTAAAAATTAATGAAATGAGACAATTTTGAGTTTAACAACCATAAATACACACAACATAAATTTGTCTCAATTGTAGATATGAAAAAAAGCCTTATTGAAATCACATGATGAGATTACTGAATTGTCAAGATTTTGCCTTTGCTGTCTAAGGGTATTTAAATGATGTATGGTAGCCTGACAATACGCCAGTGTTGTTACATACCATACAAGAGAGGTAAACATTTCTGTCAAACATTCAAATTCCATTGGGTTTTTGTTTACCTTATATAGATGTCTATAAAAAAAGTGGTATTGCTGGATGATGCTGAAATGGGGGAGGAAAGAGAAAAGAGGAAGCAAGACAAAAGCATATGAAGGGAAAAATGATCATAAGTCAACTGCAAAAAACCTGACATATAATGAAAAATATCACTATAACACTCACTTACAGCAGTATGTTAATAATGTTTATAATAAAATAAATAGGATTTTCCTAATTTGGATTTTTTTCCTAAGAAACAGAGATCACCATATTAATGTATCACATATTTTTGCAACACAGTAATAAGTGGGTTTCTTTTGTTACACGGTGAAAGGAATTCAGTGCTTCTAAGTACATCATCATCACTTTGATATACACCAATTAAATAGGGTGCAACTATACTATAGACACATTATTACTAAGTATTTCCAAAAGACATTACAAATGAGCAAATCTTACAGCGTATCTTCTAAAACTAAGTTAAGTTTTTCAAGGCTTAAATTCTTTATGCTTTGTCACCTAAATTTAAAAAGACGCAGTGCAACACAGAGCAAGAAGGTAAGAGATTCTTTTTTCCCTTGAGAAAGACAAAATAAAAAAAAAAGAGAAGTTGCTCTCCAGAAGATTTTTTAGGGTTGTCAGACTGTAATATTACAAACAACCTTATTAGTCCTTTATAATTACAATAGGTACCTCTAGACAAGATCGAGCAGACATGACAAATGCTTCTGACTTCTTTTTAAATCGAACCTGGAAGGTCATTGCTGAACAAACAGAATGCTATACAACTGGGGCCATAAATTGTGAAAGCTAACAAAAAGGTAAGTTTTTTTTTATATTAAAAATTAAAATTATTCTGTTCAGAATTTTCTGTGTAAGATCTAGAAATAGGAGGATGAAATAGTTTAAAAAGGATAAGTTGGTAAAGAAAAATAAATCTTTAGAAACTTTATTATCAAAAATTTTTTTTGGCAGCTGAACCTGTATTTTAGTATTAATACAATGTCTTTAGAGTAGTTCCTTTATTTTATAAATATTGTCTTATAGTTAACTCCTTAATGAGTACTTATCCATGTTTGCATTTACTTTTTTTACAGCACTATGATGAACTGTAGACACTTAAAATAAAACCAGTCAGTCTCAAATCTATGGGATTTGCTTGCTGCTATCCTCACATCAAGTCAGTGAAAGAACAGCATACTACTGTGCATTTTTCTTAACATTCTTATTTTGTTTTAGGATCATTTAACAGTACTGGTAGTTTTCGATTAAATTTAATTTGCATGGAGATAAACAGTAACTTAAGTGACTGGAACTGGAAACGTTGATGGATTCACTTTTAAATCTCGTATTTCAGTTCGGAGAGGAAATGTAAGGACTGAATTAGAAAGCTGTAAACTCTTGATGAGAATTAGTGGAGTAGAAGAGAGGAAAACAAAACCTTCAGTTATTTTCCTTACAGTTAGGCTGAATGAAATTGTAAATCAACAAAAGATTTGGACAGCATTCAAATCAACAGCTTTACCTAATAAAAGTTCTAACAGAGCACTGAGCATACCATTTGAAACAAATATGAAATAAATATGAAATATGAATGACTTTAAAAAGAACCATATGAAAAGCAAAACAGTAAAATCTCCAAAATTCAAGCAAAGGAAATTTGAACTGAAATGTATGATGGGCAATTAAGTACCTATTTTGACAATTCTAAGTGGTCAAATTTTTAAAGTATGACACAGAAACTTTAACCTATCTATATATGAGTGATAAATGAGGCATTTTGTGTCATTACATTCCCATAAATCACCTTCTTTAACTGCTGATGGCTTTTATCAGCTCTAACCTTTTCAAGCTTCTATCAGAGTGCTAACATTTTCAACTTTGACACATATGCAGTTTACAAATTCTGCAGCTGATTAACTCTGGACAGAATCTCACTGCCATCATTGTCTTCTTCAAGTTTGGTTACAGCTTCAGCATCTCAAAAACTCACAGGCATCCTTTGTATGCCAGAAAATACCACTTCGTTTTGTTGGGCTGTGTTGCAAAGGATCCAAAACATTTCTCCTTTTGAAACAAGTAAGTGAGAATATACTTTTGAAAGTAGTCTTCTACAGAAAGACTGAAGTATGTGTAGTTTACCTTATTTTAAAATAAATAGCACTTTCCAGATAAAGAGATAAAAGTAATATGATCAATTTTACATGACTTTATAATTTAAACAAGATTGGAATAAAAAAAAATTGACTACACAAGAAATGTTGCTGTAAAAGTCTCAGAGGAAAGCAACAATAAAAAGTTTAAAAAATTCTAATTACTGAAGTTTATTATATACATGACATTACAAAATACTGCAATTACAAACAAAATATTGCAATTATTAATCATGATTATGGGTTCTTAAATAATTTTATGGGATCCCTCACTAAATTCCTCTCTCAACTATTTTGTAAATTTTAAAGATTATAAACAGCAATATCTTGAAACTATACAATTCAAAGATTCAATTTCAGCATTTCAGCACTGAGAACATGAAAAGAATTCAACCATGACATACTCAGAATACAATAAATAAAAGAGCAGAAAAAATACAGGCAAAAATGTTTTATCCTGTGTAAGTAAACCCAGAGATTTCAAGGAACACTAGCTTCCTGTAGGAACTAAAGTTAAATTACCTATTTGCCTGACACATTCAAATTTTGCTACAAATAGATGATAAAATAGTTGATAAAATCCCATCTAGGAGTCTGTCTTATAAAACATTTTAACTTAGTGTACTATTCCAACAATGAGAAGCCAGCCATACAGTAGCTCTTTCTGCCTTAGTAGCATCAAGACATAGTAAGAATGGTACCAAAGCTTTAAAAACTTGTATTTTTGCTATTTTTAAAATTTAAAAACATGCAGAATATAATTTCAGATGTATTTCATCTATTGAAACAAGTAGTGATTCATTCACTGAAATGAATTTCCAAGATGTAATTGATCTTGACACTGAAACAAAGCCCAGGCTTAAAGAGATACTGTCTTCAATAATATTAGTCAGACTGAAATTTTTATGTTGGTTGTGTGACCACCGGAAGCCTGGTACTTCAGATGGTATTAGTTTTGATAAAAGCTAACTAGACATCAGACCTAAATCATGAAACATGAAGAGACAGGCTTGGAACAAGTAAATAGGAATGTCCGCAGAGATTCTCATGCAGCTGATTGTCTCTTGTTGATAACAACACATCTTAAAAAAAAACAGTGGATGAAGGAAAAATTTTTGCAGCATCACAACTAAATTAGCCTTGCAGTGTCAATATTTAAGGCCTATCCATAAAAAATTAAAAGTTCTTTATTTCACTAATATTGTCACACATCAGAGAAGCAGTGCAGTTACACTTTGAGAATTCAGATGTAAATCTTGGAATATCTGTAAGTATTCATGACAAAGGCACATTTATGATTTAAAACAAAAGGACATGATTTCTTGATGTTCATATCAAAGACTAGTGATGGATAAGAGCATGCTAATCAAATGAAAAGAAGGAACAGAGATGCTTACTATTTTTATTAGGAGGGGGAAATGAAGACCTCTTTCCTAAATAAAGATCTAAATATTCATAAAGTATACACACAAACATATACGTAAGCGTGTATAACACACTGTGCAGTCTTAGGAGCTTGATATGTTCTCTAGCAGAAATGCTATAAATGCTAACTAGAATAACTGCCAATTTACTTAAGTTCAGAAGAAGCCACATAACACTGACTTTGATAAATTCCAGTTAATTGCTTATGAATTCATACATTCAGAAGCAATTTTAGCTTTCTCTATTAAAATTCAACAAGTAATAAAAGAGAATTATTTAAGCTTTTTCTTTTTTTGTAATTTGTTTCCAACTACCTTAGTTCTAGGTTTAAATTATACTTCTGTATCATCATCCTTATGTAACTTAAAATTGCATAAAATCAATGTAAATATTACTGAAGACAAAAATGTAGACTGTTCAAATGGGATGCAATATTGCAAGATAAATGTGGAACTTCAGAGCCAAATTTTAGTGGAAGCTTTTACATTTTTGATACTCAAGTCACATTATCTCAGTGTCTTGCTTTATGTATACACAAATTTTATGAAACTAATTATGCATACTTAGCAAGAACTAATAAACATCAAGAATTCTGCTCACTCATCATAAGTCACAACCACTGCCAATGAGGCAGCCAAAAGTTTGTTCAATTTGTACATCCATGTGCAGTGGCAAGATCCCATGAGGTTCAGTGATACTTTCACAAAGTGTTGTCAAATGATGATAACATGCAAGTCCTTGAAATCCATCTTTCTCATTCTCCTTTAAGCAGGTAGTAACTATAACGAAAATCCCTCTGATACTTTTCCATTAAAATTCTGCAATGAGTAAAAACTTGTCGATATCCTCAAGAAAGTACCCCAGTCACTCTTGTTCTGAACAGAGGAAGAAAAGCCTCTTTGCTAACTGCAGAATTACTCATCAAACATACTTGTTTATACCTCACTGTAGTTATGAAACAAACAAAGTACTAAAAAAAAGAAAATAAATTAAAAAATGAGTCCCCATCACACAGTTTTCAAGAATTTACAAGAAGGAACATTTTACAATCTCTACAAAAGTATGTAATTGAACATAAACTGGTGGCACTGAGGCAGTAAAAAAATATTTGAATTAAAAGTATTCTTAATGCAGTAATATATTTCTTATTAAAATATTTTTTACCCAAACAGAAAAGCATTTGAAGTTAAGAATAATGTAATGCAGTGTTTAAAAAAATACACCAACACCAACAAGCATTTTGCTCTGCCACTCAGAAGCTTTAGTAAGATTCATCTGATGGTGTGCTTAATGCAACTTATCCAAATATCCTCAGTGCCTCCATTAATGCAAGATTAGTGTTCTAGGGAAGCAGATTCTTGTGTTCTGGAAACAGAAATCCATATTGTACAATTGCTCAGAATAAACAAAATGTAGGAAGTTTCAACATATACATTTCAGTCTCATCTTTAATCTAAAGAAACTCTCTCAGAGCTCTCACAGAGGCTGAATGGAAACATGGTACGCCATAGTGACACTGTATTTCTTTTTGCCTAAGCCAAGATTTAGGCACAAGGAATTTGTGCGACTGTGTGGAATGTGATTCCTGTCCATTAACTGTCCAGGGACTACTGAATCTACTCATCTTCTACTGCAAATTACTCTTAGATTGTGCATTAACCTCACCAGTCTCATGCTTTTAAATACTTTATTTACTGAGTCCTATCTGTAATCAGCTATTGATGTTATTTATTTTTTCCTTATATTAGTACATATAGTTTTGTATTCTATACATAGTAATTTATCATTTAATATATTAAAGGCTGCTTAAGACAAAATTCCTACACCTCTTGGACCTTTTTTGAAAAATTTACTGGATGCTCAATATATATAATATTCAATAGCATGTGAGAATAATTTTTATGCAACTCTGATAGTTAGAAAGATAGATAACTCAATTATTAGATCATCTATCAAAATATTCAGATGCGTAAGAGGCTACTAAAAAGATTGATGACGGAGAAAGTCCACTGATTCTCTAGCCATCATATCCACACATTTGGCTAGACAACATTTTTCGCTGCCTTCACAAGCAAGCTTCATTACCCATCACTCCACTGAAAAGAGTTTATTATGAGGCTGCCATCTTGGCAAGACTATTATTTAGATGATAAATGTTGGGGGAAAAAGTGTGTCTAGGTTTTTTTTTAACATGAGCTTTTTGACAGATAAAACAAACAGCATCTACATTTCTAATTAACTTAAATTTGGCATATACAAATACAGGTCAGTAAAGTTATGATATGCTACTAGATTATCTTCTGTCTGAATCTTGCCCTTAATTTGCAAAATGTAAATTAACTAATTAGAAGAAAAGCAGCATTATTTGTGACAAAATGCTGCTTCTACTTTTTTTGCTTTGTGACATTTATGATCAACTGTAGTCCTTCATTGTAACTTCTAGTAGATGGATAATTATGCTCAAACTAATTTATCAGGCTTTTAGCATTGTAACTCAAATAAAAATTTGAGATTTCTGAAGGCAAAGAAGCCCAGCAACTGTGACGTGTAGCTAAATGACATACTTTCTGGTTTTACTTCATTGATAATATTATGCTGTTAACATACCTCGCATGAATACAGGTACGAATATTTTCACTTTCAATATTCAAGTACCTGACTCAAAGGAAAGTCTGTATTAGTATGCTTAAAATTTCCTTGAAATCCCTGTATCCCTTCTGTACATGATGCATAGTAACAATAATATGCTTTTGTTCATTAGTACTAATAGTTAAATTTCACTTTATAGGCCTACTACTCTCCTCAATTATCATTTGAAATGGATTAGACTAGCACCTGCAGAGTTACAAAAAGGAAGAGGGAGTTGATCATTCTTGAGTTTCAGCCCAGCAACTTGACCTCATTAAATAAAAAAAAAATGATATCATAGTTTACAGGAAGGGATTCTTTTTGCTTTGGTTTGAACTGTTAGTAGGTAGATAAAGAACCAACACTAAAAAATACATTGAAAATGTCAGATGTAAATGTCAATTAAAAATTACAAGGAATTCTGAAAGGTAAGATCTGTGGGGGGTTGACATTCTTTGACACAGAGGAGTGTCTGCAACCAGGCCTTTGGCAAGAATAGCAGGATCTATGCTGTCAGCTCTTATCATACATAAACTTAGATGCTTGTCTAATCTGAATGTGAAATACCAGGAAAACTGGAGCTGAAGCCTTGCAGTAGTATGGAAGAAAGCTGAAAATGATCTATCTAGACTACATGAATCTCCTGTGACAAGAAAATATCTAAGACAATTCAGAAAAATATAAGGGAATACTAATGTAAACAAAGACATATACTGCTTCATTTACTATTTTTTAAGATCAGGATGTAACAATCTAGCAGTGAAGGAGGCCTACATAAGAGAATTAAATTATAATGAAAATCCCAGTTTCATGTCTGTATTAAATACAGTATCTAAGGAGAACAATTCATGAAAATATATACTTAATACCAACCATTGAAATATAAATGATAATATGAATAAAATATGGTTTGTTCTTTCTTTGCTTTGACAAAAATTAGTTTTGATACAAAACCAAACAATCTACAATGCTCAGCAAAACAATTAACATTATAGCAATGCTATGCATAAACCATGGTCTCAGTGAAAATGGCTTCATGCTCTGTTATTCAGCCACATTGTTGAAGAGAACAGGACAGGTAATATCTAAATACATTACTTTTTAGTAATTACTTTTTTGCTGGAGCAAAAAAATATATTTTTCATATGCTACGTGTTGATTTCTAGACTGTTCATGTGTCATTAAATAAAGACAAAAATAATCAATATCAAATGCTATTGGAAATAGGCTAAATGTATCTAGGACATCTGTGAAGTGCAGTGATATGCCTCTATATGCGTTTGTGTATGTGTTTGTGTATGTATGTATATTTGAATGCACACACGCATCTGTTTATCTTGCAGAAGAACACAGAATTTTATCATCTTCCCAAGTAAACTACTGCATTTTCTATTAGTAAACTAGTAGAAAATGGCATTTTTCACTGCTTTTGGCTCTCTTCTTGTCTATAAACAAACACATCTTACTCAGTGCTACTAAGGTTAGCGAGTTGGCATAGTAATTAATTTTAAAAAAGTTAATTAGTTTTGAAGAAACTTACTATATAAAGTCCTAAGTGGTAAAAATCACCATAAACTCTCTCTTCTATCTACATCCATTTTTGTTTAAGATTAATTTAGTAATTCAAGTGGAGCCAGAAGGGAGAGAAAAAGGAGCATAGCAAAGCCCAGCACGTGTGAAAATCTACAAGCATTAGAGAGCTAAACAAACCCTAAGTCCCTCAGTGTTGCAGTAAGGTCAAAACCTTTCAGCATTGTACCAGTGTGTCAAAATATGTCAACAAACCATCATACTGCAAGAAGAAGAATGACCTTTCAGTTCTTTATGTTTGGGCTGCTTTGGATACTGGGTATGCATGAACAGTTTTCCCAGCCACTTGACAAATGTAACTCCCAAGGTTTCTTCCAAGTCAAGTTGTTACAATGGCTTTCAACTCACCAATACCATTTTTTAAACCATCTGCAACTGAAGAATACTGAACTTGTTAATAGAACAGACATCCATAAACCCACAACAGACCTCCCTCTTCCCCTACCACCTACAACCTGACAACAATTATTACTTCAACAGTCTTCACAGTAACCTGTTAAACCAATTTAAAGAGATGAAGAGAAAAAATGTCTGTAATTATGATGTCCTGATTCAAACTTTGCTCACATATCATTCATCCTCACAATCAACTGTAAATGCATTGGAACAGAACACTCTTCTCAAAAAACCCTAGGAACACATTATCTGTGTTTGTGTTGTGAAATACAATCCTTTGCATCATTTGTGTTTGCACTTACCTGAAATAAATACCCTTTTATTAATCGATGTGGCTCTATGATAATTTGATAATCTTACTATGACTGATAGTTATGAACTGAAGTCTCAAGATCAGGCATAATATACCAATTAACAACACACTGAATCATGAATTTAGGCTTCCAAAAAGTGCAATTACTATTTTAAAATTACTTATGGGAAACTTTCTTTTATTTATTCTTTCGAAAAAGCAGAAGCACAGGACTAACAACATTCAGAACACAAACAAATGGCAGAAGAAATTTAGTACAGAGATGACTTAGCATTTTTATTCAAAGAGAAGATGAAATGCTTCTTTTTCACTATGGGAAATTGCCTTTAGTTTAATAACAGTGTCAAATATGACATTTTCCTATGGTCTTCCGCACATATAGTAAAGTTCTTTAGCTAACAATGACATCAAGCTTTCTCCTGAGACTCTCTAGAAACTACATTCCAGACTGTACATATGCCTTAGCCATGCTTGCAGAAGATAGAAAATGTAAATTGCTGTATTCAAGTTTATATCTTCTTACAGCAAGTCACTGACAGTGCACCCACTAATTACTGTATGAACCATGTGCTGCTGATCTGTATATCCTTAGAAAACAGTAGTCATGCCTGTCAGCGCTGACTAACAGACTTTTACAGCTAGGACTCCAATATTTAAGTTAGAAAAAAGTTATAAAATCAGACACTATGGAGGAAAAAAAACAGAAGCAGCAACATTCATCTAAACCCTAAAATAATTTACAACATGGTCACAGATCTAATTTTAAAGTTCAATCTGTGCAGCTTCCTGTTCATGCTCTCCAAATCACCTTTGGTCATACTGACTATTCAACAGCTTTTATTCTCATGGTTACAACAAATGCAGCAATGTAGACTAGTGAAAAATGAAAAGCGTGGTATCTACTACATGTGCGCAAAGCAATTATATTTTGGGTTTTTTGTTTACCCAGTAGCAGTGTAAGCTACAGCCTGCTCAGTGGATGCCACCACCCTGAAGGAACAAACATACTGAGGGAAGTATACGAATGACTTTATACTAAGTTTGTCCAGTATATAAAATAGCTTTTTTTTCTAAAACATCACTCTGCAAAATCAGTCTGGGAATATGCAAGACCAAACTTGCCTTTTCCTGTTTCTTTATTATTGAAAAATCTCAATATCTAAACAATATGCTAAATTATAACTGTGCAAATCCACTGACAAGGTACACTTTGTACATTTTTAATATGAAGCTTAATTTGAAGATGAGGTTGCAGTGCACCACTGCAATTGAAAATTGCTTAACAATACCACTGATGTATGAGCCATAAAAAACCTTGCTAAGCTGTCCCTGCAGAACTCAGAGTAATAAAAAGGTGTTCTTCTGCACTGAGGTGAACAGACATGGTTGACTGCATCTAGGGAGCTGTTCTGTTAAATGAGAAAGTGCCATTTCTTTCCTGTCAGTACAGACCAATTTAAGACACTCACAGATTTAGTTAGCACGAAGTACAGGATTTAATGAAATACACACATAACAGCAAACAAACCCCAGCTATGTTCAAAGATTCCAGTCAGATTCTGAGTAGAATTCATCTTACGTCTGTGATATGTGAGAAAAGAACACAGAAACTTTTCCAGTCTGACTCCTAACTTTTAGAGAAACAATAAAAAAGCTGAATGGAAAAGGTCTAAAACCTCTCATTTTCATTCCTTTCGAAGTATCTAGATTTGTATTTCTACCAACATCTAACAGGTGATACAGATTTTCTCTTGAATTTAATTTCTATTTTAAGTTCAACCAATGGGTCAGGTTTACAAAACCCTAAACTATTAATTCAATGTTGCATTATCTCTATTGTGAACTCATGCTCATTCTCCAAATAATTTCTCTTTCAAGAGGAATGGAGACACAAAGGTGTGCTGAATTGACTGAGAATCTGGTTCTCACTGAGAGACCTCTGCATAGACTCATTAAATAATACAAAATTGATTCACAGTTTGTGCAACTACACCCGTGTCCCTTCATATAAATAGTTTCAGAGACCAATGAAAGTTAACTGCCTAACCTACATGCAACCTAATCTGTCACCATGTACTCATTAACTCAACTGTCATTATATTAGAAGCTACAGTAATTCAGAACTCATTTCAGATGATGTGGTACAGTCAGCTTGGCCAAACGGTACCAAAATTAAAACTAACGGGATTTATTCTTTAAAAAAAATGCATAGAAATCTGCCTAATTTCCATAATTAACCTAGATTTTAGTTTTAGGGTGTAACAAATCTTACTATGGAGAGTTCTACTTTCCTTTATATGAATGTAAATTCACTATATTTAAGAATCAATCATTTTTGTAGTTGTTTTCAATACAATCAACTATATCAGCAGATTTGAAAAAATCTCAAAACTACTTCCAAAATTTTTATTGATCCACGTATCATTGCGGTCTAGCTTGCAACATTAAAGATACTTGACTAACAGCTCAGTGAGAGATGCTATTCCATTTCTGAAGTTGAAATACTAATTGGTACATGTTAAAATTAAAATGAAGTTAGCTACATCTTGGTTTCTTGATAAAAGTGTAAGGGAAGTTTCCTTTGGAAATGTCAGATGCAAACAGTACACACTATTCTCAAATGTTTTATACTAAAATGTTGATAAACACTTTGTAGCACAAAAAAAAAAGAAACGGCAATGGCAATTTTATTACAAACAACTCGATCAGTTGTTCATCCTACCCGTCTATGGAACTTTCACCCCGTTTCATCTTAGTATCTTTATGCTCATGCTATCTGTTTAAAATTCACTTCTTGGAGCTGCTTTTCTCTGACACCATCATGGATCCCTTCAAACACACCCTTTATACACAGAAAGTATTCCAGCCAGTACATCTGATAGCCTTCTCCCAGCCTCAGCTGCTCCATTTCTTTTACACCGATGTGCAGTTCAGCACTGTTAGCATCACAATCTCTCCTGCCATTCTCACCATTTGCCTAGATATTGTATATACTCAAGTTTCTTTCTAAGTTTTATAGACTGTATTTCACAATTTATTTTCCACAACTTTCCTAGAGTATAATATCTTCATCCAACAATTGACAGCCTTCCAAGTTTCCCATTACCTTGATTCAAGTTTCCCAGTTCTCTGCTTTCTGAGATTGTCAAATAAGAGCAGGTCCTTTTCAAATCAATCAAGAATGTTGCTGCAGAGCATAACTCCAAACTTTGATGATGTTATTATCAAGATCTCGTTTCCCTTTCTCTGCTGTGTTTCACTGAACCTGCTTTTAAGGTATTTTCAAAGGTAATGCTAGCTGTTTTCACATTCATCTGAAATACTAATGGTCACCAGACTACTCTCTGATATTTGCACACACCCCCTTTTGGTTGCATGTTCACACACTTGTGCCATGTTCTCCACTATCCCTCTGATGTTTTCTTGTGGACACTGAGAAGACTTCTAAATTTATGCTTTAAAAAATCCTTTATTAAAAATTTAATTTACCTCACTCACTATCTTGCTTAGGGTTCTACCACATACAAAAATGGCATTGAAGATGAAGCATTGTGGCTAGTATCTTTTTGGGAAAAAAATCCTCCAGTGAGGAGGTGTCTAGTAACATGGAAAGATTTATAAATACACACAATAACAACTTTTAGAACAATAAAGCAGAAGTATTTTAACCATATTTAAAAGAAAATACCTTTATACCAATACCATCAACATGCCACAGAAGTCTGTCTAACACAATTTATCTCCTCCGTTATGTTCCTGCAAATAGTTACTACATTTTCAACTTAAAGATAATTGCAATTAATGCTTCAAATGTAAATAATATACAAAAGAAAAACTTTATTTAAAAAAACCACTGTGAAACAGTACTGTCCTTCTTAAAATGACAATGAGCAATAACATTCTTTACACACAAAATCCGCTTGGTTAGACTGTGAAGATTTTTTAACAAATTTGTCACCTTGCATGTATTCCAAAATGTTATAGCAAAATCTCCTTTCAAAGTCAGGTATTAAAAACATTGACATATAACTTTGGTACCAAAATAACTTACTCTGTCATTTAGCATTAGTGTAAAATCACCATATAGATCTGCTGCATGTTAACGATTAAGATCTCAATTCTTCACAAATATTTCAGCACATCAACTTGAAATACTAATTAATGACATTCAAAATGGCAGATTAGTAACATGTAGAGTCCCTAGTGTTTTAGCCAATAACTTCTTTTTAAAATGAAGTAGTATTTATCTATGAGGAAAAATAACAGAAATATACCTGTTCCAGTAGCTCCAAAACTGGTCCTGCAAGTAGGCTTGGTGGCTAGTTTCATCACCAAATGAGGCTTTGCTTTCAATCCAGTGAATTATGTGTCCTTCCACAGCTAGGGTGACAGCAGAAAATAAACTGAACTCTGAAAATCACACTCAAAAGCCTGTAAGACTGTGTTATGGAACATTCTATTTACTCCACAATCTACTACATAATTCATGCTTGCAACTGAGTTACATATTTGTAAAAATTATCTTTCAAATATGCACATAGGGCATTTAAAAAAAATACCAGGAAATACTTTAACAGATAATCACATAAATTTCAGTTTAATTACACCCTGTTCCACATATCTGCATTTATTCTAACACAAACAGAATGTAAAGAAAAAGAGATTAGACTAAGAAGCAGTTGTATTCTTCTATTACCCTTACTTTGCTGGAAGGCAGTTGTCAGGTAAGGAACTGGAAACTTCTGGTGAATGATAAAGACAGTTAGCTAAGCTGCTAAAGACAGACACTTGCCACCAATCCAGAATGGAAGGTATAAGAAAGGGAAGGAAATTTATCCTGGACATGTGTCTGCTACCTCTCTTTTGCAAAACCAGTAGTGCTTCATCAGAAAGAAGTTAGGAATAAGAAGGCTTCTGTGAAAAAATGTGATTTTGAACTTCTGTTTCTTTCAATGCTTTGGTCTTTGCTTTGGTTCATGTCTTTCCTCATTTTTTGCAGGAGTGCATGACTAGTATTAACAAAATAATCTTTTTTTTGACAAAGGAATGTCCTCTCTGAAGTTGACAACATAATTTTGCAGAAGAAATCATGAGCATCACTCTGAGAGACCATTCCTTCTCCAAAAAGATGTTGTCGGGTATCATTGTTAAGATTTTTAAACATGTTACCTTTATTTTGAGTTACCTACAGTATTCACAACCATGATGCCTCAGCCTAAATTTGACTTGGAATGAGGTTTTCAAAGAACATGCAAACCCAGAAGCACAATACAGAAAGATTACAAGAGGCTATGGCAGCAAATGATTGACCACAGACTGCAATATTACTCAGGAAATCTGGGAAAATAACTCATGAAGTCATCACACTAAGCTCTATGTGCCACCACTACCCTGCTATCAGTAACCCAGTTAACTTGTGTAGGCCTGTACTACTACATCCTTCCCCCACCCCCAACACCTTTCGATCCCAGGAGATGTAACAGCTGAGGTATAATCAGCTCAGAAGCAATTTCTAAGAAACATTTGCTTTTCCTAGTTATGTACTGTCAGGAAGAAGAGAATCCAAGGGCTGCTATACATTCGTTCAGATCAGACAACAGGTGGAACATTATTTCCTGTAAGTCTCAAGTGATTATAATAATTTGAAAAAAGCAATGTACTATTACTATTTGAATTTTTTTGAGACAAATCTATGCAAATCAATTAATGGCTATTTTTAACCTTCATTCTAATAAGGTAATATTACAAAAAGAATTCTTTTGAGTGTTTCCCGGTTTCCCTTCTCAAGAATTAAAAAACAGTTGCTTTTCTAGTTTCCTTTTAATCAGGCTCCTGAATAGGTGGGACATAATCTCATGTTTCTAACACAGAATTGGTACCTTAATACCAAGTATGTGCTGTGTTTATTGTGGTCCATATTACTGGGGAATCTTTCTAATGTATAAAACTTTCTGAAGAGCAGGTGGTAAAGAGGGAGACAGGCTCTTTTCAGTGCGTCCAGTCACAGGACAGAGGCAATGCGTACAAACTTAAATACAGGAGTTTCCACTTGAACATCAGCAACCACTTTTTCACTGTGAGGGTGCCTGAGCATACACACATATTACCTAGAAAGGTTGTGGATTCTCCCTCCCTGCTGATATTCAAGAGCTGTCACATGGCCTCAACTCCAGAAATGGTAGATGAACTTTAACATAACTTTTACACTTACTTTTATTCCTTATCCTTTCTTGCTATTCAGGCTTTTAAAAAACACTAAAGAACTTTAGGTTGTATTCAGATGCAAAGTGATGGCAAAAGAATAATTGCACAATGACAAACCTTGATGCAATGACCTACAGGTGTAATGTAATACTCTTAAGACTACTTTGAACTGATTTGATCTAGAAGTAAAAGGCAATTAAAGGTATTTCAGAGTTTAGTTCAGAAGGATAGCGCGTGGAGTACATTAGAGGGAGCAAGGATTTGGGGGTTCCTACTGTTGCTTTCTTTCCCCTTTGTTTTGATAATGAGATAAAAACATGCAGAGACTAAAGAAGAAACACTGGGTAACACTATATAGGATCAAATCTCTCTGACTCAAACTAGAAGTTCTTAAAATTACCACATAACTCCTGAAAAGATTTATTTGCAGTATCCGAGAATATGCTTCACTTAAGTAGCCATAATATTTTAGCATGAACACTTCTACACAAAATAATAAAAATTCTTTTAAAAGACTTACCTACTGGCACTTCTAAAATAAAGTCTGGTGTTTTGTCATAACCCTTTGCACGAAGCTGATCTTCAGCTATACATAGAAAATAAGAACTACTGTTTATAAAACTATTCCATTAAGTAGACAGCAGCATAATTAATTTTATTTTAAATAAGAGTGCAAGAATTACTAATGCAGTCATACATATCTTTCTTATGCATGCAATGCTGTGTCAGATTAAATGAACCTTTGTAGAAAACCTGAAGCATGGATATAAAAATGCTTCTTTGTCATCCCTGCATTTTTATGTCTTCATTATAAACATCATTAATTCAAGCTGTCATACAGTATTTTATAACCTCCAAATATTCAAAATAAAGAGGTATATTCACTGATTGAAAGAAGAGTCTCTCCACCTTCGGATATGTTAAGATTAATCCTACCAACACCACAAATGTAGATATACTGTCGCTGCTGCCTTGGTTTTATTTTTAATGTTAGCATAAAGTTGTCAAAAAAAAGCAAGAAAATCCTTCTCTCCCAGAAATTTATTAAAGTAGGGAAGAGACATAATTTTAGTTTCTCTTGCATTCTGGATTCTGCTCAGAATTTATCCAATTTCTGAACATAAAAAGATTTAGACATTCTGCTAACATTAAGTCTACAATTTTATTGCTTACAAATCTTAGAGATGAGTATTTCAAGAAATAATAATGAGTGAACAAGACAAAACTGCAGAAGGAAAAAGATGCTCCCTTTTCAAAAAACAGAAAAAGAAAGAAAGAAAGAAAGAAAGCAAGCCCAAGCCACCCCTTAATATTTTTAAACTATTGTCCTTGGTTTCTGATACCATTACATTGGTATTTCTGAAACACCATTTCTCCATTAGAATTTGGAGTGACCTGGTCATTCAATTCCAAGCACGGCTTTCTGTCTTCACCCAAGCTCAACTAATGGCACTACCTAGTAACAAGTAAGGCTGTGTAGCCCCTTAACACCTACTGGGCTGTTGACACTGTCATGCATCCCATTCGCCTTTCTACATCACCTTTGATTAAAATTAATGGTCCATTCTCACTGTTGGGTAGCTTATTTCCAATCCATTTATCAGGTTAGGACAGTAGTTTCATGGCCAATGTTCAGAACTCAGTTTTTGAATACTTTGTGCAAATCCAGAAAGGTCAGCAGTTTGAGTCCAAGTAACATTTTAATGACAAGAAAAACATACAAACTCAGAAATCAAAATATTGTAATAGTGCCAAAAGCAAACTCTCCCACTCTTTTTCACTGAAGAATATAAGTCTGAAACATTTTATGCAGTGAACTAATTCTGAAAGCGGAACAGAAGTAAATTTGGAAAGCTGAACATTCATGTCAGTGTAAACTGCAATAGCTGTTTACTCTTTTTGAGTGGTACCATATTTTTTTTTTATTTTTGAGAGCATTTCTTCACTATAAACAGTCTATGCTGTAAACAGACACTTCATTCTATCATCTGATAGGATGATCAGGTAAGGAAAAATATTTCTAGGATTTGGAGACAGACTTGGTTTTTGGCTATTTTTTGAAAGTTAGATTGTCATGTATACAGATAAATGATGTTAAGATTAAGAAGGTTCTAATTTAACAGAGCCTATAAATATAGAGTTTTATGCCATAACATAAAAATGAATGAATGTTCTACATAATCTTTTAATCCTTATTAAAAAAAAAAACCAAAACAACAAAACAGATTTATCCAAATAGAGTTAACTGCAATCTGCTCTTAACTATTTAAAACAATCTAGGATAGACAATAGAAAGCCCCAGCTAAAATTTTGTTCATTTAAGGGAAATCACAATGGGAAGGTCAGTCTTTTCTTTCACATCTAACAGATGCTAGTACCACAAAATAAGGGAAATGTACCTTAAAAAAACTTACTGATAAAGACCCCAGATGTACACATGTTTCAATAGGTCAACATGGCAGGTCTCTGAACTGGAATCTGCATTAGCATTACTTTTAATATTCTTCAGCAGATTATTTTTTCAAGGGTGCCCAATTACTTATAAAATCTTTTAATACTAATTCATGGCTGGAAAAAGAACATGTTTTTTGTTTAAAATCTGGTTCTGAATGTCTTTATGTGCTTTCTCCTAGCATTCTGTACTGTGATTAACACTGGAAAATATATTAAAAAGCATGTTTATTATTGATGTGTCTATCATGTGCAGAAACATAACTTCACATTACTATTTCTCCAAGTGTTCTGAAGCTTTATAACTCTGAGGAAAAAATAATTACCGGAACTCTCCATAATCACCATAAAATTTTTGTTTTAAACAATAACCCCACCAAAAAAAAGTTCTAGCTTTTCAGCCCAGGTATGTTTCACATTGGTCCAGAAACTACAGAGGCAGCATTCTGCACCTCAAAAGATCTTTAAACTCTAGCAAGGATTAAGAGAATAATTTAATAACTGCTTGAAAGCCAGCCCACAGCAGTTTTGACAGACACATTTATAACTCCTCAGGTTTGGAAATTATGTGAAAACAGTCCTAATAAGTAGTTTGTCAACAGATACTCCATTAATTTAGATTTTCAACAAAACTGCAGCTTCATCTTTACCATAATACCACACTCAATCACAACCATTTAACACATCATTGTTCTTATACTACTAGCCTTCTTCTGTTGGTGCATGAATGAGCTACAACTGCAAATTTAAGATTACAGCAGAAAACACAGATCAGATTTCATGATTTATATCCACTGGTGGGAACCAAAGGAGGACAAAGCTCAGTACCTCCCCATATACCTAAAAGCTTTCCTAATATATTCATGGTAAAGATACAAAAAAAAAAAAAATCCTTTATAGAACCTAGAAATTCCTGGTATTTTAGTATGGCGTGTGAAGCTGTGAGCCTGTTTTGATATAATGCTTCATTTGATCACTTTAATCCCAGGCCAAGTGATAAAGACTTGAGAGCTGTGTTTTTGCTGAAGAGAGGACATGGTATATGAAGCACTTCTCATGAACAGTGGATTAGAAAAATGTAACCTCCATTACTATGTATGGGTATCCAGTCAATTCCAGGGTGAGTCTGAAGGTGTTACTCCTAATCTGTAGGCTTTGAAAGCTAACTGCTCTACAAACAGACAAATTGTGTCCTGAACTTGAAAAGCTGCTTCATGCTCTAAGACTATACTGGGACACTTCATATTCACTGTGTCCTTTGACTGTACTATCTTCTCCTGTACTAGAGTCTCTGATGCCCAGTTGAACACATGTGACACAAACCCCCTGACTATTCTCAAAGAACAATTGTTTGCTTGAGGATCCCTTAATGAGTCATCTACTCCATTCCCTTGTATCGTGACAGGATTGATTTCTTTATCTGCTTTGATAGATGAGTGCCAAATGTAGCCTTGAATTCCTCATTGAAGGTGATTCCACAACCTTTCCTGGCAATTTGTTTTATACTTATTGTTCGTAGAACTGTTTGTTATTTTAACTCACCATCATCTCTGCAATTACAGCTTAAGCCTATTACATGTATCTATGCTCTTAAATAAGAAAATCTGCCTTCTCATATTTTCATAGTGTCATTTGCAAGCATGCATGTGACAGTTGTGGGAGCTATTGAATATCCCAATCAAGGAATGAGAGAGTCCCCTAAAGGGACAGACTCTGAGAGACCTCCCCAGGTTAGGGTGAGGCTTCCCAGGATGCTTTGCTCTACCATGGAAATGTACCCCAGTTGGGTTTCCCTGACTGGCCCGTGGATTCCCTGCCCCTTTTCCCTTATATGTCAAGGCCCTGCCTATGTCCTGCCCCCCAGCCCCCAGACCATTGGTCCCCGATGCTCTCCCCCCGCTCCTGTATAAAATCCCAGGTTTCCCATTGTTAGAGGCTTTCGTCACTAGAATCCTCCACAGATGAGGATGCAATAAATCTTTAGTCCTGGAACTCTAAATGGAAGTCCTTTCTGTCTCTTTGCTGCCGGTGCGTCGGAGAAGCCAGGCGGTGCCAAACCCCGGCACAGCACCCAACAATAGTTAATCCTGTCCTTTTTTCACTTTTCTCTAAAATAAAAGAGCACACTAAGTCTGTTCCTTAATCATATGGACAAATCTTTTAAAAAGCTTAATAACACTTTCTAACTTCTTAAATTTGTTTAAGGCTTCCAAAATCTTAAGCTGATATAGCTTCAGGAGAGATCATAGTTCCAGGTAAACCCAGCAAAATTCCCTGTTCACACAAATTTAGTACAATGCTCAACCATTAACAGAAGAGAGCATTTCACTTTGCTGTTGTCTCATCACATAAGGAATTCAAGATTTAAGAAGTCATTGTTTACTATCACATTTAGAGAATGGATACTTTAGATACTAATATTTGTTTCAACGGCACTCATGTAAAAGAAACAAACTGCAGGCTAAAAGAAAAAAAATGAAACTAAGTTCCTAACTAATTAATCCTTAAAATAACTTTAAAAATAGAGAGTGTAAAAAAGAGTAATTGCATTGATTGGGAAGCAGGGGGCAAAAATTCAGCGGAAACTGCACAGCAAGGTAAATGAGTGAATCTTCTAGCAGTTCTTTAATACATAAAGCATTCTGAAGCTAATATTTCTTATGCTTCTTCCTAAATCTCATAAGGCCTAGATTATGGCTAATATCTCATGACACCAAAAGTAATACTGCAGCAGATATTAAAGCATTTTTTTCAGCTACTTATTCTATAAAATATTAATTGCAAGCCTGTGCATGTGCTGTATATAGAGGGTATTAGGTAACTGAGTTCCTGCTCAGTTCTAAATCAATAAAAGAGAACATGTACAGCATCAATCATTTTTTACTCTTCCTTTACTACCTAATATAGGGAGCATTTGGGCTGATTTTTGTCTTAGGTAAACAGCTACCAATATCTCTGAAGTTAAGAATTCACTGGCTAGCCTCTACTACAGATTCTTACCTATGAATGAGAGATTTTTTTCCAAAAGCATTTCTCGAAGCAAGACTTCATGCTCATGCCCAATAGCGCTGATAGCTTTAGGTTAAGAAATGGAAGATTACTTTGGAAGAGACGCAACTTCAAAAAAACATCATAGGTAAAGTAATTAATCATAGAATTCATTGGCCTTCATCTGCATTTCAGAAGTGATCAGTGATTTGAACTCTTAAGTTTTGAAAATCCTTATAGGGATTTTCAGAAGCATACACAACTTTGTGAAAATCTGATTGTATCAACAGCATACATTTTACAGAATGAAGACCCATTTGATCATATTTATTCAGTATAATTAAGGGCAATATTTCCATTTTTTCTTTATTCTCCTTCTAAATATAAAAGGAAGTGTGATCCTAAAACATGCATGTAAATACCTTTAAAGTTGCTATTTACTGACTAGTAATCAATTCTCCAATCCAGCAAAGGATGAAACAAATTGGTTTTCTTTTTTTATATTCTGAAATTGATAGGTACTACATCCATCTGAAACATCTTACTGTAAAAAACCATCCTTTTAGTTGATTTTTCAGAAGCATGAACTAATGTCAGGGAAGGATTAAATATTTTATAGTGAAGTCCTTTTCACTTCACTGACAGCCTGTTGATCCAATGTGCTAGTCCTAGCAATATGTAAAAAAGTCACCATATTAAATATTTTTATGTATCCTCCTGGAGGTCAAAGTTCTATTCTGGAAGCTTTTAAGAAGAATTCTATGGAACAATATGATAAAAGATCTTATGTTAAAAGCAGTAAAGCTCCAAATTCTGTTTAAAATAACTTCTGAGAACTTAACTACAGATCCCCTTACCATTACATTTAATTACTTAACTTATACGAACATTTCATGTTGAACAGCAAAAAAATAGTTCTATGCAATATGTAGATAGAGCTTATATCAATTGAAACGATGTATTATGGTAAACTCTACTAGCAGTTTCAGAATAAAAGGGACAAATGAAGAATAGCAAAAAGGTAAGAAAAATACTGCAAACAGAATTTACAATGCACCATAAGCAGAAACACTTAGTCTGTAATAATACCTGTTATTGATGTATGGCAATGACCATGGGGCAAAACTTGTAAATAACCTCACAAGCCATTTTCTACTCATGCAATCTAGCAGCCTAGTTTCCTGTAAGCATCTGAACTATTACTGAAAAATAGCCTCTTGGCATTTACAAAGAGGTTGACTTCATACTTCAGTCCATGCATATACAATTAGATAGTTATATTTAAAATCAATATGCAATCCTTCAGAAGACATTATGCTTTTAAAACCTTAACTTTAAATTGATTTTTAACTATTTTATGCACCTCAAAATTAACATCTAATTCAGCAACATACTTGCAGTAATGCACTCACAGCTTAGTCTTAAAGTTTTCTGTACCAAAATGGAATTGAAAAACTCCTCATTACTCTCATTGATGTTACTGCACATTCAACAACTGATTTGAGCCAGAATCTGAAGAAGATATAAGTCTTTTCTAGACTGAAGGCAAATAAGTCTTAAAAATGGGTTGTAATTCCACATATGTGACTTTATTACTTTTAAACATGACACTTTCAGAAGACTACAGCCAGATTGCTCATCCACAAAATATTAATCTTAAAATTCTGGATATGAAAATTAGTGATCAACAGCCCTTTAAAATGCGTGTCTTATTAGATTAATCCACTTTCAGAGCGCTTTGTTTTATTATGAAGATAATCTCAATGAAATCAAAATTAGAAGCACAAAATACAAAGACAATTAGAACTCTATCCTGCTGCTGTTAAAGTTAATGGGAGCAGGGCTGAGGCTGTAGTAGACACCAGACAAATGTTTCTAGTGGAAAGAAAGTGACAATCACATGTATCACAACTACAAGAAGTACTGTTTTTCATGCATAACTAAACATCAGTGTAGCTTTCCTATCCTGCACCTGTACAGTGAAAACAAGATCTTCCCCCAAACTGCACGCAGAGATTCATGCAAGGATTCTCTAGGACTTGGGAGGGAACTGCCTTACTAGCCTGCTCAGTGACAGCAGGCCATGATTTTGAAATTGTTCCTTTGACCACAGACTGAAACAGAAGAGCTTCTCCTGCAGGACTTTATTAAAATAGATTTGGGTTCTCGGTGATCATTCCTAACAAATTCTAACCTTAGTCTGAAACACTCAGTGCCACGTGGAGTTCCCTCAATGTACTCACTGTATGGCTCTCTAATTAACTATTTGAACACTACAAAAAAAATACCCTTGAAAGTCAGGATATGTAGGGTTTGTATTACAGCTAGTATAATAGTTCTTTAAGAAGAAGAGAAAATAAAAGAACTGCACTGGAATGCCAGATAGGAGTTTAAAAATACTAATCAGTCAACCACACCTGAATTGCACTTGAAAAAATTTCAGGTAAAACTCACATTTGTAACAAAGCAAAGCCATAATGTTGAACACTATCTATGAAACTTATTAATTTAATCACAAAATAGCTGAGATTGGAAGGTATCTCCAGAGATCATCTTGTCCAACTCCACCACTCAAAGCATGGTCACCTAGTGTTAAGAGAAAAACAGATATGCATTTCAACTAATCAAAACCAAAGAGGTTCAATCAGGCATATGAATGTGTAACCACCAAACTGACACCTTCCCATGGTCCATCTGATTTTTGTTAGCGTAAGAGAAAGCTCTGCAGTGACCCTCTAGCTGACTGAATGCAAAAGAGAGGAGTATGAAATGTGTTTTGTGAAGCAGAACTTTATGTCAGGTTAAAGCTAGACACATCTCTTCCACACAGTCTAAGCTCATCAACTGTGCACCTAAAATTTTATGGGAAAGGATACTGTTTGATGCAGTCCACCAGTGGTCCATAACAACAGTCATTCACAGTACACTGCAGACAAATAAGAGTGGTAGTATACTCATGGGCAACTACAAAATCATTATAGTTAAAGAGTGTCTTAAAAACAGTAATTACTTTTCCTCAAAAAGGCTATCAGATGCTGTTCAGATTTAATCACAGAAAACAAAAACTGCGTGCTTTTATTCACTATAAAAGCAAGCTATTAAAAAGTGAAATGCTCCCCTCACAAATATTGCACTGCCATTTGTGGTGCACTCTGACCTCACTGATAGTTTATGATGACAGTAATTAAATGAGGTTTAAAATCTTGTACTTTGCTAAACAGATAACAGAATTGCCACAGGAAAAAAAAAAAAAACAACCCAAACCAAAGAAAATAAGTGTGATTAATACCTGATAGACTTGATTTGCTAGAACTCCATCTGGAATCTGAGAAGGGTCCCGTAGCATACTATTTATAAGAGTTTTGGAGGCTAGAGAAATAAAAATAAAAACCATACAAATACCTGTTAGCTCAGTTACACTTTTCTAATAAAAAAATTGATGATATCAATAATTTTGAAAATTAGCAATCCAGCAACTACAAACTTACAAATTCATAACTACTTGCCCATTCTGATACAATTAACTCTAAAGTCTTGAAACGCCAAAGGATTTTATTAGTCCAAGGTGAAAGCAGGCCCTTATTTACTTAGTTCCACTAGACAGTTTGCGCTTTAGAAGCATCATGCAGCTTCTAAGGAAACTGCTTAGTATACAGTTCATGTAACTCAAAATAACTTTCATATCCCTATTAGAACTTTAGGAAGAAGATATTTAAAAATTCAAAACAGCCTTTAAAAAGTACTTTAAGGACTCAGGGATTCCAATTTATTAGTTTTCAAATTTAAGTATTTACTTATTCAGTGTTGACACATTTTTCTGACTGCATTTAAGAAGTGGGAAAAGGCTTTTTTTTGCTTTTTTCAAATGTATAGATGTAAGTCAAAAGAAATCAGAAATTAATTTTAGCACCTATCATTTTTTTACTCACTGATATTGATACTACAATGAAAAAATAACATAAAACAAGAGATACCTTTAGTTTATTTTCAAATACAGTCTTTGCAATCCTTGGCATTGTTTTCTCTCCATGTGCCTAGTCTGGGTAGTTGCAAATACCAGATAATTACTAATGGTAGTGGACAGACTTTATTCTAGAAAAATCCCTTCTAAAACCATAAAATATTTCATTTTACAATTTCTCAGAGAAAAAGTCAACACTGCTGCACATGCTACCTCTGTCCTGGGAACAACCTCTGATGGAGCTCAGCTGGTGGTGTATTTATACCATTGAATCCTTAAGTGTGGATCAGGTTTGAGACTAGCAAGGTTCCCTACTTTGCCAAAGATTTCCTGTGTGACTTCCTGTGTGTGTGCTTCAGTCCTGTAAACAAAATGAAAAACTACTCTTTTCCTGTTCATCTGTTTTGCCCCAGCTCAGAGCCAAAACTTTGTCATGACCTTCAGTAACTGAATCAAAAGACTCAGGTGACACCGTGAAAAGGACTGACGGAGCCTGCGACATGAAGGGATCTGCCATATAAGCAGCAATGCTGCTGTATTAATGGATGTGTGTAAATGCTTCACTGAAAGTAAAGGAGACTGGCATTGTAATCTTTTCCCCAAGTTACCTCTTAAAAGCATCCCATTCAGGTGAATGCAGTATTTGCAAGAAAATAATTTATTTAGAAAACTATACCACATTAGGCAAAGTAATATGAACCCGTGGATGAGTTTAAAGGCTTTGCAAGAGCTACAAAGAGCTATCATCACAGGCTGGAGCAAAGTTTGTGCAAATATTTTTAAAGAGAATGATTTCTATTAAGCAAGAACACTTCCAGAAGCAACATGCCACATTACATCTATGTATCATCTTAATCTCATATGAAATAAACATTACTTTTATAAGTTAATACTAAGAATAAATAGGCATTTTACTTTAGCCATTGCACACTGCTAAAAATGCATGTTTTACTTAGCATTAAAACTTTGAAAATGTGAAACAAAAGGTGGTGTGCATATTTACATTACTAACCCGAAAAATTAAAACAATAACCATTTTTCACTTGGTAGGAATAATACACAACAGTTTGCCAACAGAGGGGTCGATAGAATGGTAAAATAATGAAGAGTGTAACATAGAATTCACTGCTTTGAAGGGCTACTGATCTAGATATTATGATTTGATTATGAAAAAGTAAGTATTTTTATGACTAATCAAACTCCAGAAAAACACCACAGATTTACATTTGGAAAAT
>VZTH01007945.1:30000-40000 GCA_013397815.1 Aleadryas rufinucha | reverse complement strand
CACAGACACAACCACAGAAAAATCCCAAAGCCCCGTCAAGGGTCAGACTCTGTGAACAAGAGAAATACATGTCCATTTCCTCACAACAAAAGTTAACAGTGGTGTGACATAAGTTGACATACTAAATCAGGATGTTTAAAATGTTTTGTAAGAACCTAACAAAAGTTAAGTGATGAGGTTATAGAGGATTCAAATATGTCAAACTCAAGCTACAATCATGAAGATGAATCTGAGTAAATTGGCACCTATTGAAAAGCTGCAGCTCCAGATAGCTGCAAGCTTCAGGTCAAACACATGATGGCCTTGCATAAGTATTTTCAGGGCTGGGCTGTTATTAATTTATGGAAAGAAAAGCAAAGAAGTTTCAGAGAAAAGGCTAAATGAATATTTGCTTCAATAGCAGATTGAGAAAAAGGATTTTATAAGTGAAATGTGTGTCTCTTCATTCTGTCTATTGAACTGTTTTACTAACCTGAAAAGAAACATAAAATTAAATATAAGTCAAGCAAATCTTGATACTGAATGCAAGGAAACAGTTCTGTCACGTGAGATCAGCAGGGACACCATTTTGAAAAAAGAGAATCAGCCCTGAAGCAGGAAGAAGAAAATTCTTCAGAAAAGTAAATGGAATTCTGATTTGGGAACTTGAGAAAGGCAAGAAATTCTACAGTCAGTCTTGTAAATAAGTTTAGGATTAATTGTATTGCTAAGGATTCAGAATTATTTTTAAAAGCTGTTTCTATTACTTCAATTTTCAGTTGTTCCTAGCTTTCCTAAAGAAAACAACAGTAGGGAGTAGACAGAGTTGCATTTCCCAAAGAGATACTTCAGAGTGCAACTCCGAGTGTAAATTTAATCTGAATTATGGGACTCTACTGCTCGAAAGGTGAAGAAATTGGGGCTTAGTATTTCGAGATTATGTCTTCAGAGACGCTAGAGTCCAAGACAAAAAATATTCCCAAATCACAGTATCCAGTAATGCATGATGGAAGAAACAGGTCAGTTATTCTTACATTTTACTAGTCTCTAAATTGGCTGAAACAAGCCTGTGCATTCCCTAACAACTGATTTTAATTAGGCTGAATAAGAAGAAATGGACTTGGAAATACTACCAAATTCCTCATAATGGATAACTCCTGCTTAGACTCACCTGGAACTATCAAACTAATTTCTGTCATCCTATCTCAAAAATGTCCACTGGAAGAACTAGGAGTTCAAAGACAGAAAAGAATCAGTGGTGGCCTAAGGAAACATATAAAATTTGGGAAATGAAACATTTATTTTAGAAGACACAAAAAAGGGATACCAAAAAGACAATGCCTGCTTACCATTTCTGCTGAAACACCCATAGGCATTCAAGTTACTCTGAAGAAAGCATTTAGATTTAAACCTTTTTTCTATGCAAAGACAGATTTATGAAACTCATAACCACAAAACATCAGGGCCAAAGACATCGCGGGATTTTAAAATGCTGGATATTTAGCATTGTGAGTATTTGAAATAGAAAGAAAACCAAGCAACTCTCAGAGAAAAGATCAGCATTTTGGAAGTGATACAAAACAAAAGCAATGCTTCTTTTAAAAACTTAGCTTCTAAGTGCCTGCTGGGGGGCAGAGCTGGGAGAAACACAGAGTCAGTGAGTTTTTTGAAACCTATCATGACTAGCCGCTCATTCACTACCACACCAGCAAGACCAGGGAGAGAATTAGAAGGGTAAAAGAGAGAAAACTCATGGGTTGAGATAAAGAGAGTTTAATATGGAAAGCAAAACACAGGGAAAGCAAAACAAAGAAATAATTCAGTGTTTCCCATGGGCAGGCAGGTATTCAGCCATCCCCAGGAGAGCAGGGACCCATAACAGTGACTTGGGAAGACAAATCATCATTCCATCACTCCAAATGTATCCCCTTCCTCCTTCTTCCTCTCACTTCACTGACCGTGATGTCATACGGTCTGGAATACCCCTGTGGTCAGCTGGGGTCACCTGTCTCTGCTGTGTCTCCTCCCAACCTCCCATGCACCCTCAGCCTCCTCACCAGCATGGCCGTATTAGAAGCAGAAAAGGCCTTGGCTCTGTGTAAGCCCTGCTCAGCAATAACAAAAACATCTCTGTATTATCAACTCTGTGTTCAGCACAAGTCCAAACCACAGCCCCATACCATCCACTGTGAAAAAAGTTAGTGCTACCCCAGCAAAGCCAGCACACCCACTCAACCAAACCCACTCTCCTTCAGAGAAAAGAAGAGAAAACAAGAGATGTAGCCATGCAGCTTAACACACAACTGGAAGGCATTCAGATATTGGAGAATATATGGAGGATAGCTCCTATATAGAATGGAAAATACAGTAAATTGCATGGAAAAAAAGCAAAATTTGTGTATATGAAGAATGGATCAATGTCAAATAATAATTCCTTAAAAAGAGTAACCAATCAGTAAAATAATACGCACACCATGTGTGCTGGAAACATATTCCCTACTTCACTGGAAAAAAAAAAATGGAACAATTTTAATTTTTAATTAAGAAAAAGTATTATAACACATTTATTAAATATGTTTTGAATGGCTCCCTTGTGAACTAAGGTTAAAATACAATTTCTAAATTCTCAAGCTATGACGTAAGATTAGCTTTATTGATCTTCTGTATGACTTGTTAGAGCTCTCAATCATTATTTTGACAGTTTTATCATACCATAATAGACTTCCTTTTAGATAATTACAGTTACTATGTTCAATTTCAATCTCCTGTAGGACTTTTCCTCTAGATAATCACACCTAGATCTTGTTTCTTTCTTTTGTCATATGCAATAAACTTTCAATAACAGTCTTTATTATTTTAACACCATAATTTTAAGGCTTACCAAAACAAAGTCAATAGTAAATTATACAAGAAAACCTTCACCCTTAAAATCTCTCACAAAATTCATTTTATAAGTACTGAACACCTACCTTAGCAAAACAAAAAGCAGAACATGTAACATTTACGGACCACAAAAGATACTAAATGTTGTTAGGTTGTATACATCTCATATTTTAGTTTATACCTATTTCTAATCTTACCATCATGTCACTACTTTCAAGAGCCTGCATTTATCTTCCTAATAACATCTCCATAGGTACCAGTAGGCTGCTCTTCTTTCCCTGTGAAACCATCTCTTCTCCCAGCTGAACAATCCCCAGTTCCCACAGCCTTTTCTCTCACGGGAGGTGCTCCATCCCCCTTACCATCCCAGTGGCCCTCCAGTGAACTCTCCTTAGTCCATCAATATCTCCCTTTTACAGCTGTGGTTTACTGCAGAAGGAGTCTAGAGTTTTGCTGCTCAGCTGAATCAGTCTCAAAGGCATCAAAGGGAACAGTGCTGACTGTGCTGCAACCACAAAACAATATGACTGAGTAAAGCTGGGATGACATGTCTTCCCCTTCTGCCTAAATGTTCTGCCTAAAGGTATTTTTTCCATGGTCTAGACCACCTAAACTATTCCTTTAAAAATCAGAAGAGATCTCAGCTCGCAGCACTATACTTCGTTGACCTGCTTACTTCTGATTTTCAAATAGTGGTTTCCAATCTCTTTAGTCAAAGAAGTGATTAAACTTATGTAATTTTATTCCTTGAAGGCTCTATATTTTTTGGATTAAGGAGACCTAAAACAAAAAGAAAAAAAGAGTTTATTTTATTTTAACTAAAAGGCTAGAACATATAACCTAAAGAGAGTTTTCAGGGTCATGGATCCTACATGGGAAAAAAAAATCCTAACATCAGCCTTCAGCAAATTGTTCTTCGTTGGGTTTTAAATATCTTTTTCAAATGTTTTTTACTGTTTTCTTTGGTGTTTTTCATTGTCTTCTTAAGATAGTCCTGAGGATGTCAAATATTTGGATCACCCTTTCAGATCACTCTTTCTGTATTTTGTTGGGCAGTCAGCTTTTTAACTGAGATGTGAAGTACCTGGATGCTGTAGTTACTTGAGACAAAACTGATGGCAAGATGTTCCAGGGATTTAATACTCATGCTTCAGTACAGTGCTGCATATATGCTAGGGGAAGGTCTGAAGAAAAGTTCAAATTGAATTATTTGCAATGAAAGGCATTTTTAGAGAAGACAGCAAGCCCCATTCCCACTGCTTATTGATAAGCTAATGCTGAAGCTGCAATATTTACACAGATTTTATTGACTCTGCTACGGAAGTAACACATCTCATACTGAAGCATGTTTACGTCCTGTGAGTTCGAAGACATGCAATTCTACAAACAGAACCAACTTAATTTAGTTGAGGGCCATGATCTTAAAACTGAGGTGACATTGCTCAAAGACCTCACCAATGTGCAATGCTTAACACCAAGCATGTTTCCTGCCAACTTAAGACATAGGCTTGCTCTAGTATATTCTAGAAATAGAAGTTGGAATAGTCCAAAGAAAGGAAACTTTCAGGATTTGAAGGCAAACAGCTTTTCTCAGCAATACTGTCTCAAGAAAAATTCTCTCCAGCACCGATTTATCTGTGCACTACTGAGGCTGCATTCATCAGACATTTATACAGAAATGAGAAGACTGAATCTTGCTCAGTGTTATGGAAAAGCTGAATTTTCTCTGAAAAAGTGGACAACAGACTTACAGAAGTTAAAAATAAAAATTGCCTTTCTTTGTGTTCATCCATTTTTCCCTTTCTAGCTTAAAGAGGAAGCAAGGAACGAGCATGTGTGGATTCAGAAGTGTATAGCCCTCATAAATCCATGCCTGTCAAGTTTAAGATTGAATCTTTGTCTTTACTTTGATACAAACTTGCTATAGGACTGTGGCCAAATTAATTAATCTGCTTATGGTTCAAATGATTCATTTGTAAACTGGGAGTAGTATTTGGCTCAAAACTCAACATGGCCACCGAATAAGCCAGTATTTCAAGAACATCAAGAAGGTGGTATGTAGTGGTTAGCAACTTGGTCATGTAAGCATCATTCACTTCAGTTGTGTATGCTGGCCAGAGTAAATGGAAATAAAAAAATATTTTCCACATATAAAAAGAAAAGACAGATCAGGAGTGCTTCACTAAATTATTGTCAGTATTCATGTTGAAAACTCCAAGTAAAACTGGTGACATGAAAACTATTCTTTTGCATTGTAGATTCACCTTTCTGTTTCTATTGCACTCTTGAAAATAAAGTGCTTGCATGTATCCAGTTTAGGGATTCTAGAATCACTCTTCAATTTCTTCAAAAATAGTTTTAATTCAGTTGCCAATTTTCACTATAAGAGAAATTTGCTTTGAATACCTGCATGAGACCTATTCTGTAACAGCACCCCTACATGACAAGACGATTACACAGCAAATGAAAAAAGCAGGTTGTTAACAGTCTGTCTAAAGGTGAAAAAAATATTGTTTCCCATTCCTAAAATGAGAACAAGTGAAATACTGACAAGGAGATTTTTAAAAAATGGGAGTATAATGCAATTTCAGAGGCAGAATCCATTCTGGGCATAAAAGCAGAGGAATATTTTGTGATTTAAAGATGCAGAATTTGTTTTTACTACTTCAACTAATCAGCTTTGATAGCTGTCCCTATCCTACTGGCTTTCTCTTCTCACCAATGCGACTAAAGGAATACAGATGCTCCCTATAGTCAAGCAAGAAATAAATAATAATCAGATATCTAAAACTTTTGTTTCTTCCCAGAGAAAGAACTTTTACTTTTGAGAGGACAGCTTAAACATCGGGTATACTTCCTCTCCATGCCTTTGTAAAAATATTCTGCATTATCAGTATGAAATCAAAAATAGGCAGATGGAGAAAGCAAAAAATGAAGAGCAACTTCAAATGCTTGTTTAGAAACATTATCATTAGTCAGTACTAAAAATGAGAAATTCGGAAGTCTATGTGTTAATAATATGTGTGCAAATGCAAAGAACCTGTAATTCATGTGATTTTATCTTTTGGAACCGTCAGTCAACAGAAGGAGAACTTAATGGACCACAATCAGAAGCCACCCAGCAAAAGATTCTTAAGTAAAAAACTCTTGCTTTCTGATACTAGTTGGCATGGACAAAATTTCATCCGTGTGGAAAAACAAATGCAAAAAAGTACAGCAGAACATTGCCAAGACCTACTGTGCACTTGTAATTTTTACTAGAAAGCAACCTACTGCAACTTAAGTTTTTGCATATCCAGTAGACATAAAAGTGAAGATCGTGTTATATTCAAGATTGTTTTTACAATCAGCAATATATGGCAATCAGCATTTTCACAGCCTAAAAGACTAGTGATCGGCCTTGTTGAATGTCTAGATTTGTTAGGCACTTAGCAAATTCTCTTGAATGTGCTGTATTTTAACATAACTCCAGGCTACTCGCCTGAAACCAATCCTTACTTCCACGGATTCTGCATTAGTTCACTCTGATAATTAGTCAATGGTAATACACTTCTGGAAGATGAAGCGTATTCCTACACTACATATATCTCAGGTAGAAAGATTCAAGCAATTGAATCTTAAATACCTCAGATTTAAGCAATTTGAGATTATTGCAGAAGAGCTTCTTCAGAGTTGCAAATAATTTCTAAAAGCTATGTATGTATTTTTGGGAGACGTGATGCAACTTTGAAAATAATTTTATGCATGTTAAGGATTGTGGACATACAAGGAACTCACATTTAGGCAGTGTTCAGAACAGACAGATTATGTTATGTATGCTGCATAGATATACTTGACAATTTTGAAGTCACAGCTTTTAATTACCTTTTACTAAAAATAGTTTCTAAAATTCAGTAATAGTTATATCTGTACTGTGCAGTTTGTAAGGCTGCAGAATGCTTGTTTCAGAACTGTTTTCCAATTCTTGCCTGCTGTCTGTCTTCACTTGGCAAGTGGACTGTAGATGTACTTCAACAGGTACCAGCACTGCTCTGTGCAACTGCTCAACTTCAGCATATAAAAGGCATCTTATTGTTTCTTTTTAACATTTCAGCAAGAGCTGAGTGTAGAAAGCCTGATGATATTGGTTTACCTTTTCAAGTTGCTTATTCAAGAGCTAAGAAAAAGCAGAGGAAGGTGGAAGGATATTTTGACCTTATATACATGTTATTGTCATGTTAATAATCAACAGCAGTTAGTCATTGTCTAGGGGTGACTTTATCATGTGTATCCTCTACCATCGCTCTATGCCCAAACACGATTCCTGTGCCTTTAAACTGAGCCTGGGAGAGGAGAGAGAAGAGGCCAGACGAACTTTTCAAAGCAGTCTGTGCTTCAAGGTCGCAACTCCTCTGCATTCGGCTGTGTGGGGAGAAGAGTGGAGGAAGCACCCTTCCTGCTTTTTTCCAGCCACCTTTTCAGCTCTTCTTCTTCGGAGAGAGATGGAGAGAAAAACTTGGTTCTGTTTCTTTCTCCTTTGGACTTGCTCAAACCACCAGAGCATCTGAACTCCACCAGGGGACCTTCCCCTGGCCTGGAGGGGGGCACCCACCTCGACCCAGCTCCAAGGAAGAGGAGAGAGACCACCCCCCCAGGAGGACTCTGAAATCTTCCAGGTTTCCTCTCCACAGTGAGAGAGATTTCGTTGTTTGGCATTGTTGTTGTTTTCCTGTGTGTTCGTTAAATAATAGTTCTATTTTTTTTCCCCTTTCACATTCCCCCGGGGAATAGTTTTCTGTTCCCGAACCTGGTGGGGGAGGGGCGGCAGTACCCTGCCTTTCTTTGAGGAGACATCCTTTTGGACATTTTCCTTGAATTTGGCCTAAACCAGGGCAGTCATATAGAAGAAGCTTGAGATTGTATTTTACATTATTATCTAAGTGCAAATAAAAAGAGGGCAGAAAAGGTAAGATTAAAGAAAGGTATAAGATTCTGTCCTTCTTCTTTATATAGTTGCCATTATCAATTTTGCTTTCCTGTTACTATCTTCAACAATGACCTGGAGGATGCAAAAGACAACCAATCAGGAGGCAGGGCTGCCATTCAGATGGACCTACACAGGCTAGAGGATGGGCCAGCAGGAATCTCATAAAATTTAGTAAGGGTCAATATGCAGTGCTGTACCTAGGAAGGAGGAATTCCAGCAACAATGCAAGCTGAGAGCGGTTGGCTGGGGAGCAGTTTTGGAGAAAAGAACTTGGAGGCCCTGGTAGGGCAGCAAATTGAAGGTGAGCCAGCACTGTGTTGTGGCAGCGAAGGTGGACAACGGCACCTTGGGCTTTATGAAAAGGAGCAGAGCAAATAGATTGAGGGAAGCCATTATCCAATTTACTCAGCATTTATTAGACCATAACTAGAATACTGTTTTGCACCCCAGAATTCAACACCTGGAATTCAACATCTTAAAATGATTCTAAGTACAGAATTTATCTATTTTAACAACATCATTGACTTTATTTTTCTTTTTAGGATACAGAGATAACTGCAATATGTGATGTTATTTTTACAGGGTTTCATTACACTTATGTAAGGCACCGCCTCTCCTTGGCAGCAGAGTTTTGTTTGGAGTTAATCTTCCATACATTGATAGAATAATCTGAGAGCTCTAGTAAGGTAATAGGGAAAAGAATTATTATAGTGCTTGGTTGAATAACATGTTTTGAACTTGATTAAGTCAAAGGATACATAGAGCACATTCTTCACAGTGTACAGCATCCCAGAAGAAATTGAAGGTTGTCACAAACTGAAAACTGGCACACAAGGCTCTCCTGCCCACACCCAAATAGTGAAAACACTGAAAGGATGTATTTTGTTCACAGAAACTGTGAACTTTTCATTTACAACAAATGGAATGGTGACTATTACAGCATAATTGTCTTTTGATACACTTAAAATAAGCAGTATAGAGGTCAATTCTAAGCTCTATTACTTCATGTAAATAAAACTAAGAGAACTCAAGACTATTTTTGATTACAACAACAATACACTGTATAAATAGGGAATGTGGTGTGATATTACAGTAATCTCTACCTCAAGATCAAAGTTACTGAAAAATGAAAAATAAAAGGCTATCAAATCAAGAAGTCTGTTTTCTGGAATGGAAGAAGACTAGGCTACAAGGTGTAAAACTTCCCACTGTATTCCCACTGTATTCCCACTGAATTCCCACTCTGCTTAAACTACCTGGGCAGAATTTAAGTCCACTTTTCATATTTAATTTAAATGAAATACGAAAGATATTATACGGTTAGTTATTCTAAGTTTTATAATGGCAAGCTCCTTTCCTAGTAGTACAGGTCGCCTGGTAGAAAACTTTTCCATCATTAGTACTGATATCTTTATATAAAAATATTTACTTTTTCCTTTTGACTGATTCTGTTGCTTACCTTGCATATAGAAATTAAAATATTCCTGCTCAGTGATAATTCTGCTCCCATATTCCTTAGCCCACAGGTTTACTCTTCTAGCTTCTGATTATTTAGAAACAAAAACTCCTTTCCAGAAACTCACTTTTAAGACACACATAGTATAAACAACTTTGACCTGATACAACATGCTGTGTTTAAAAGGGCTGCCAAAACACTTTATTCTAAATAGATTATTGTAAAGTGGCTGTGCATCTTTTGTAAATACTATTTGTGTTTCATTAGGTCTTTTAATCCTTTGCACTGGGTAATTCTATAGTTTAAATACAAGAGAGTCAAAGTTAATTTTTATAATATTGTACAGTAGTACAATTACTATTTTAGTAAAGACATGCTTTACTAGAATGGAACATTGCTGGAGAAGTAAGCTGTTTGTTTCTCCTCATCCCTCTCATCCATATATTTTTGTAGAAGCAAAACAATTTAGAACTATGAATTGGTTAGTGAAAGTAATAGTACAGCTACAGTACTTTCCTCTCCCTGCGGGAAAGCTTTTTTCAGTTTTAAAGGGGAAAAATTAAAAATACAAAACCAAGACTGACTGAGACTTGCAGCTCATTAAAGCTGGGGTGATTTCCACTATACAGAATTCTATTGATCTCCATAGTCCACAGTAGACAAAAAAGTGTGGTCAGGGAGGGGATGATGGATGCCTCTGCCAATAGCACTGAACA
>VZTH01007945.1:0-27500 GCA_013397815.1 Aleadryas rufinucha | reverse complement strand
TATTTGCACCAAATGCATAGTAGTAATCCACAGTACCAGTGAAAAACCAAATAAAGTAGACAACATATAATCCTGGTTATTATGTTTGTAGATTTTTGCATCAGAACCACCCTTTGTAACAGATGACCTTTTATAAGGTTATCCATCATGGAAAAGAAGTGGTGATCCTTTGCTCTGAATACTTGTTCATGTGGTACCCATCAAGTGCTACCACATATCCTTAGCATCAATATTTCTAGCAGATATCTTGGGCTCGGTCAAAATTACTCTAGAGTTTGTATTTTCATTTTTAACAAAGCTATTCCTTCATTTCAACTTTTTTTATATGTATGAAAAATGCATGACCCAGTTGCTCCTGAAATTACAATAGCTTTTTAGATACCATTAAAATACTGCTTTAGTGAATCAGAATTTTAACTATGAGACCGTAAACCTTGCTCATACATTGTCACAGTGAATTTTTCTTGCCATCTTTTCAAGTTCACTTGAAAATGCACTCATTAGTGCAAAAATTTTATTTTGATTTAGTAACCAGACAAAAAAGGTTGCTCCATTTGTGCATATATATTTTTCCAAACAAGTATGTACTTGGATGGCCTTAAATTCCCCAAGTAGAGAGAAATGCTTTCCATGGAGCTGCTTATTTCCAGTAACCCACATCAGAGCTGACACATGAAAAATGGTGAAATTACTGAAGGTAGTCCAGCCTGAATAAGGACTACCTTATTAGTTCAGGTACTTGCATCGCCTTAATTTTCATATTAATCATGTGTCCATCTTTCTTTGAAATAGGGCCATCATGCTTCATGTCAGAATTTAGCATGTAAGTAAAATTCATAGTGCTTCAAATCTTACTTGAAAGTATTTGTATGAAGAGAACGGTGACTAATTTTATTGTTTCTAAAAAAATGTGATTTATTTTAATATTTTTGTACTATATATACAATATGAACAGTTGGCAAATAATTTCATTTTAAAAAAAGAATTCAAAGCAGTTTTATAAACCCTCAAAAAACAACTCCAAAAGATAACAATATGGAGCTTTTCCTATTTAACAGAGATGCTACACACTGTAATACAGCTATGTTATATATTTCTCATCAATTTTTACAGTTTCCACTGATTAAATATATATTGACTCATAAAGTATTACCATTACATCAATTGTCAGCAGATGCAAGAGTATGTCATTTAAATATTAACTATCATATAAAAATGGCAGCTTGATTGTTTGGAAGCAGTAATCTGGTGCTGGTTATTGCCACGTTTCCCTAATGCATTAGGCAGCAGTCACAAAATGCATTGCCTTTCTGATATACCTGCTACCACAAAACCAGAAGCAGATAAGTTCTTTATTTATCTCCCCTTTCTCTTAGATTTAATTTTTATTTATTTCTGAACTGCAGATATCTTTAGTCTGAATTGCAAAAATGCATTAGTGAAATATAAACAAAGATATGCTCACTGGAGTCAGAAATTATATGCATCATCTCAAAATCAATGGGAAAAATATACAAAGAACCAGTAACAGATATATTACTTTGTGCTTGAAATATTTTTATGACAGTCCCCATATAATATGGGTGCAATACGTCATGCATCGAGATGTTTACCTAAGTTCTTAATAGGATTGTACTTATTTATGTAAAGTACATTCTATTCTCAGTACTTCAAGACTTGTCTTTTCCAGAGATGGTAAGAAGCTACACATTACCACTAATATGAAATAAATCCTTTATTCTATGCTAACTGTACGATCGGGTTACACAGACACTTCACAGACCATTAAAACCTTCCAGTAATTGATAAGTAATCACTCATTTGCTGGCTGCAGCAATGTACATGAGAGAAAAACCAGTCTTTTTCACTAATGTAACATGTAGAACTTGCTGCTATTGCTACACTTAATGTTCATAGTGCCATATCATTTTTAATGCAAACACTCATTTTCTGCTTTCTTCTTACATTTTCTATTAAAATGCAACACAAAACAGCATACATTTCATTCTATCCCTTTGAGGATTGCATAAGCAGTTCCATGGAGTATCAGCTATTGTACTGTTACTGTTACAGTAAATAAATATTTTAGAGTTTAAAAAACAGGTATTTCATCAATTTTTTTTCTGGGAAACTCCTTGTCACTCTTTCAAACTTTGTACCTCTTCTTTAAGGTAGTGCTAAGATAGCAGTTTTTAATACAAATAACACCTTGTATAACAAGGTAAATTTATATTATAGTTAATAAACAGCATCAATAAATTTGTCAAGACTTTAATGGCATCCATACAAAACTTTTCATACACTGAGGAATTTATTCTGCTGAAGTGCTTTATCTTAAGCAGTTTTCATTAGCCATCCTCTAATCTGTATGAACAGAAATAAACGGAGTCAGGAAAATGATCAGTTTTAAGAATTCCTATTACTAAAAAGTAGTAATAACTTAGATGGGTTTTGTTATTAAAAACAAGGAATCAAACTGATACAATTCTATTTAATCGATGTGAGAATTTTTAGTAAGTTTACGCATTAAAGACCTACAGTCTGTCTGAAATGTTCAGCAAAATACAAATACAGGGTATCCTACACATTCGCCTTGAAGTTAAGAGACTAATTACATTAACTGATTTATTAATAAATGTGGCTTTTTGTCTAATTATTTTAAGTACTAACAGACTGGAGAACCATTTTAATGTGCCTTGTCACATTGTCACATGTCTAATGTGCCTTGAAACCATTTTTTTTAGGTTAATTACATTTCTCACTAAAGTCACTATAGATGTGCCCCTCAGGTTTTACACTGGAAGATTAAAGAAAAAAGTAAAGTTGATTACCTCATTGGCCAGATCCAGTAATACTGGGGCAGCCGCATTTTTCATCACCCCATTCAGGTACCTAGACAAGACAAAGAAAAGGCCAGTTTATGCATGTCAGCATCCCTTTTGAATCTTTTACTTTTGGGGGAAAATACCCCATTACAGGGTATTTAATGGGAAATCTTTTAAGAAATAAGAATTTTAAGCAATCACTAACTCTCCAGGGTTGTCTCCTATTCCATTCATCTGCAAAATATATCTCTCTCAACGAAGTCACTGGTAAAAAACTGAATATATCAAGAAATTTTAAAAAATGTGGCTTAATGACACACAAATAAATTGTATCTGTACTACTTAGAGATTTATCACAGACAAATAAACCTCGATTATTCACAGTAAAGATTTTTGGTTCCACATGACCTTCAAGTATGAAAGTGTACTGTATATCTTATTCAATTCACTACTACGCAGAAAAACATAAATTCTCAAATTTATTCCAGGTTTTATCAACTGGGCAGTAGTTTAAATACTGAAGGCTTACTTTAGTGAAATCAGTCAAACAATTAATATTCTAAAGAGAAAACAAAAGAAGAAATATTTAGGATTCAATAAAGGTTGATAGAAAGTCATTATCCTATCAGTGGCAAAGGCTTCATGTTTCTGGTTGAGGGTATTACAGAATGATGTTTCTGACCATCGCTTCACACAATGTCGCCTTCCTCACTTCTGTTACTGCTTGATATTTACATTTCGATAAAGCCTAAAACCTGTGTTCAGAAGCAGATAGGAAGGAGGTATCATATTGCAAGCCACTTTGTGCTTTGCAGCCATGTGGAAAAGAACAATAGTTACCAACATTTGAACCTGCTCGTTTATCCTATCTGTATTCGCATAGCACATCATTACTGACATCATTAGAAGGCCACAGCCTTTCCAGCTCTATCATTATCTATCCATCAGAAGACACTCTTCTGCTCATTAGTTACAGACATTAAAATGCTTTATCATTTTACCTTTCTGTGGAATGGGTGGAACACCTTTATAAAACCCCTTCACATAAGATTAGAAAGAGGGGTTTTTGCTTTCAAGTTATTCTGAGGCTTAATGAATTAAGGAAATGAAAAAAAGTTTTTTGCTGTAACCTATTTCAGTTCCACATAAAAAAAGCCCCACAAAACATGATGCTTTGTGTATGTTTATACACTGAAAATTTATAACAGAAGAAAATGAGAGATCACACACAAAATACCTAACCAGGAAAATGTACTTGAGATTAATGTTCTCAAACATGCATCTAAATGATCGAACAGCAACACTACACTGACAATGAAGTAAATTTCTGTCAGATATTTCTAACGCTTCTGGCAACTCCACTATAGACTAACGGGTCTCACATGGTGGTGGCAATACTGTTCTGAAAACTTGCTGATCCTTCTTGAGCTTTGTCTTTGCCTAAGTTTCAGACTAGTAAGTCTCAGCCGAGCAGAAGAAACTACTCACTCAACTATCCTCAACTATTTTACTTGCTCCTAAGTGGGATCACTGGAAATGACTACCTTCAAAACCTGGTAGTTTCTGACCTAAAAAAGCAATGACAGCACAATTACCTGCTTGTATGTTGGCAGAAATAATAAGGAGCATAGCATCCGGACTGGGGTTTACAGCAGTTAAGTGGATGCTACAGAAGAGTACAGGAGAAGACATGTTTGTCATGTTTACGCCTGAAGTATTTCAAAGTGGCTTCTAACTCAAGTTGTCTGCTTCTGTAGCTTACTAAACATACTACACAGTAAATCTACTAAAACAGGACTGAGATGAGTTTTCTAACTATTGACCAGAACATCTGATTTTTAAACATGTACATTTTATTCAGCCATGTTAATACACTTGCAAAATGACATACCCAGAAATAGCATAAAGAATGATTTTCCCTACCACTACCACAAAGCTTCATGCATAATGCATTAGTTATGTACTGCTATCATACTTCAGAAGAAGACAGGAGACCAAATCCTCCTACCTGATGTGAGACAAACTTAATCATACCTACAACCCCACTGACACCAATACAACTGCTGCTTTGCATAAAGCAAAATTTGGTCCCATGTTTCAGGTTGAAGTTTCAGGCTGAAACTAGTGATTTACTCATATTCTAACAAAAGCGTAACTCACACAGCAGTTACAACTTCCACAGGCCACTTCACTGAAACTACGCTAGTGAAAAATAATTAAAAGTAGTACTGTATATGCATGTTATTAGCACAACAAAATTTTGAGTCAATATTCTTCCTAAACATGAATCAACTTTAGGAAAAGTGTGATGTGATCCAGTACAAATTTTACAGAACCATACAACTACTAAAAAAATGAAATCAAACACCCAAACTAGGATACTTCACACTAGATATTCTAAGCCAGTGTCTGATATCATCAGGCTGTGGTTAAGTTTTAAATACATGACTCTGGCAGAAGCACAGCTAATTGTTTACAAATGAGGGCTCTTTGTTTATTTTCTTGATTCATACAGATTAGTATTAAGCATGAATATCAGACATCTATAATCACAAGTATGAATTCACTTGCCATGCATGCTCTTCAGATATGTCAGTCTACAAAGTAATATTTTAATTGCATATCTTTACCTGTTATCAGTATGCCCCAATTATGTCATTGGAATATTTTTAGTAAAGCCTATAGAACTAACAGAAAAACTGTAAGGTGTAGCAAATACAGTTTATTAGTTTAAGATGCAAACAATTGTAAAATGACATAAAGGTTTTCATCCTCCATTAAAAACTATTTCTGACACTTCTGTTGATAAAACAGGAGTGATCTAAAAATTAGTGCTTTAACTGGTAATACATGAATATGTAACTTTTCATAATGTAACACAAATGTTTTTTTAAAAAAGCAACTGTAACAGAACAAGCTCTCTTGCTGTAAGGAAGTTGTCATCAAAATTAGTCTTGACACAGAAATCCCAAAAATTACAAACTATAGGCAATACATAATAAATGCTATCACATACACTGAAAAAGTATTTGCCTATCCTGACTTAGAGCCAGGGAAATAAATTCATTCTTAATCAGAATGACCAAATCCTGAAAAAATTCCGTATTTCCAGTGAAAAACATTTTTAGGTGAACCATTCTGTATTCCCAAATTCTTAATTTGTTTTTATAGAAAATTAGCTTCATAAGCTAATTTACTCACAACTGCTATAAACACCAGTAGCTATGATGAGAATCTTAACTGGGGTGGGGAGGTCATACCTCTGGTAGTAAGTTTCGATAGCTTCAGCAGTGTGATGCTTGGCATGTGTTCTTTTGATTTGTTTCTAGAAAAATGAAAAAACAAAGAGTTTTACAAATGTGTCATAGATCAAAACACAGAAATCATGACTACGCAAACACACAATCCTTGGCTACACTTTGATAGATGTGAACCCTGTTTTTAGATTCCATACAGAAATGACATTCAATCTACCTATTGAATTGAACGTCTTCAGACTGTACTGCAATGTACCATATGTAAAAGCCAGTAAGGTCACAATAATTGAATCTAAATAAGTTTACTGAAGGCTGCTGAGGGCAAAGAAAAACTTGTTCTCTCTTTCAACCTTTGTATTAATTTTCCCTCAATTCAATTCCATCTAAGTCTGGTGCACTCTAGTTTTACAATTCAATTGGCATTTTTAACCAGGAAGAACATTGCTTAAAAACAACTTATTTGAAAAACTACAAAAAGTAATTCCATAGAGACTTGCCACTTGACTGACACCTGTCATCTCATGATAAATGACTCCATTTTCTGCCTCTCTTGCCTTCTGCCACTCCGGCAATGGTCATTTATCATCATCTCTGTCAGCAATGGAAAGCAGCACTGACAGTGCAAGTCAGCAAACATTTAGCACATGGAACCACACAACACAGGGAAATTATTATTGTCAGAATAATAATGGTTTAGCATAATTTATTACAGGTCCACCAAATAAGCAAAGGCTAGATGTTATTAGACAGATGGATGGGTAGGCTTGGCAGCCATCCACTGAGACTCAGGCGGTGCTTGATGTGGAAAAAGGAACATCCTCCAAACCAATCAGAAAGCTGGCAGTTCAATTACAAAGAAATAAAGGGACATTCATCATTCAATTAGGCACCTGTCAACCCTCACAAAGGAGAAAACTTCTAACCTGGTACTCCTGGGAGAAGATGCTCAGCAGAGTGGACTGCGATTGACTGGAACAAATAAAAGAAGGACAAAGTTAATTACTGGAGTGCACTGCAAAGAAACAAAAGAGAAGGGAGCTTCAAAGGTAGGCCTGCTGCCCTGTAATCTAACAGAACATGAAAACAAGTGTGGAAAAGTTGTTCCAGATGAACACCTCAGACAAAGGCTTCCTGCTGCTAGGTCAAGGAGAGAGCGTATGAGGGAGGGGAGGAAAATACAGGAAGAATTTCAAATCAAACTAGCATATTGTTTGGGTGATTCAACTTCAGAATCCGTAAGTCCTACCAGGAGCAGGTAGTGGAGCTAAAAGGTAACAGGGAAAAAAATGAAATTAAAGCAAAATTTCCGTTAATAATTGATGGAGTTAAATTCCATCAGCATTTGGGAACATGCTGCTTGTTCATTGGCAACATATTGAAATTCATTTTGTTAGCAGCAAGGGAACTTCTTCAGTAGCTGTCTCATATTCAGGTTAAAAACTTCCCCCTCTGTCACAAGTAGCATATGGGACCAGTGGAACATTCCCACTGAAACTGATGTGCTTTGAAAATGGAAACTTTCACAGCAGGAAGCCAAGACTCCCCGGAGTCGGTCATTTCCAAAAGCTGCCATAAGCTTCATTCATCTAAGGCTCCACTCAATGTCAAACACCTGGCAATGAAGCAACCTGGAAAGCATTCTTCCCAAGTGGGAATTTTTCTCTCTGAATTGTTAACATTTAGAAACAAGACAAGACTTTTTTTCCTCTGAAAGGCAATCAATACCACACTGCTACTGTTTTCAATTGTCCTCTGTGGATATATCTACTTCATCACATCCTGAATACTATTAATTACTCCTGATATATTTTTCTACTACATGCAACTTGAACAAATTATAGTCTCAATAAATCGAGTTTTATGGTACAGGAAAGCATTATGAATAATTAACATTTTTTCCTTTCATTAACTTACCTACTAAGGCACAGTATAGGTAGTTCAAAGATTCTACAATGTCTAAAGTCTCACTCTTCTGTCAGATTTCTTGTATGTGAATTTAACACCTGTATCATATCATAATTACATTAAAGTACATGCTCTCTCCATACATAAATGACCCTTCTCCTTCCAACTGTCACACTTCAGAAATGCTAATTTAAGACAGAGAAGTCCTACTCTCACTTTCAAAAGGGAACACTGAGGCACAACTAAATGGTTGGATCAGATTTAAACAGACAGTATGTATATGCAGCATGATATAAAGTTACCTCTAAACCAAGCAGTTGCAGAATCAGGAACAAAGTGACTAGACTAATGCAGTGCTATATAAAGAGCTTATAAGTATGTCTTATCCATAGCTGTGCTTCCAGCATTTTTACCGTAACTCTGTATTTTGGGCTTGTCTGCCCAGCACAACATCTGTGTGACAGCAGTAAGCTGAGCCTTGATCTTAGGTATTTTACACATGGGACTGTTCACCCTGAGTACTCACTGAGACTGAATGTTAAAACTGTAAAAAATGATAGCAACAGAAACTGACTAATATACAGATTTATTAAAATAATGGATTACAGAAAAAATAAGTACAACATAGTAAAGAATTTAAATGCTTTTATTTAAATCAAATAAATAGTATTTAAGTAATAAATATTTATTTAAATATACACGTGACACAGAGGCTAGGAGTTACATACCACAATGCCTCTCCAAAAGGTGCACGATCCAATTATGACAACCTGCAATCTGCACATGTAATCACTAGAAGGTGAACAAAGGAAAGAAATTAAGATTACATACCTACACAGGCTATACCCATACAGAAAGCTAAGATATTCCAAGGTGATTTTAAAAAACCCCAAACCTGCAGGCTATAAATAAGTTGGATACATATGGCCCCCTAATGGCTCACCACATAACTATTATTACCTTGTAGATTTACATGGTCACAATGGTAGAACTGAATTTAGAGATAGGTGTGAGAAAAAACCCAAAACAGAACAGGCAAGCATTTGACTAGATTTCTGGTTTGAGTTCTCCTCCACTGACATAGCAATTTTTGTGGTTTTAGGCTATTCCTGGTATAATAATTCTACTTATTGCACCATCATCCTGTTATACACTGACATTTCAAAAAAACCTAAGACCATTATCCCCCCTTCCTTTACACTCCACCTTTAATGACAGACTTGGAAATGCTAGATTAACGGTTGGACTTGATGACCTTCAAGGTCTTTTCAAAAATAAATGTTTCTCTCATTCTTCTTATTCTTGTCCATTTTATTTGTCCCCTTGGTGTCCTTGGATTTTGACCTTCTACTGCAATTTAGTTTAACACTCCTCTCCTCTGCTTCCAACTGTTCAGATAATTTAGGACTCAGCACGAATACTAAAAAAATTCATTCCAATAACAGTGCAAGTTCAATATATATTGGATTGCAGTACAGAAACTTTACCACTGGAGCAAAGAGAATTATCTCAGTAACACCATTCAAAGAATTTCAAGCCTTACTACCAGATTATCTTTCTCCTTCTCCAGAAGTGGATTTATATCTTCACACGGCTGCTTCCATGTTTCTTCTGGTTAACACAGTTCCTGTCTTAAACACTAAAACCACTCATCTGCCACTCAGCGTTTCCTTGCTACAATTCCACTGACCACTTCCTGGCAAAATGAAATAGCTCCTCAAAACACAGATGGAGCCATCTATTGCAAGATCCCATTGAGTGAGAACTAAAATATCATGGTTTCAGAAAGCACTGAAAAAGACAGTACTATGTACTTGAAGAGGGGAGAGAAGTCACGAACATGCATTTGAATAGCAAGACAGCATGATCACAACTGCTGATACTGATAGCAGGAATACTACCATAGAAGTTATCATTACTTCTACAGGAACAGCTAAATTCTCAGGGCTCCATCCATCCTCTGACACTTCTGTACAAAATTTCAAAGCAACAAATGAGCAGACAAATGAATATTGCTGAGTTATCCAGGAAAACAAATGTAACACTGAAAGTGTTTTTTATTCAAAATAACATTTGAGTACTATGCTATTGCCTTTCATGGAATAAACTATATAGTAAGCCTCATGGCTTACTTGAAGGCTAGGAATATAGACATGTTTGTGACAAGCAGACTCTTCTGTTGAGAAACAACCGTAGAGCCAAGGTACATAATTGCTGATTTTCTGAGACAAACAAACAAAAAATCCAAAAGTCATAACTCTGAGTACTACCTTGGTTAAATAATTAATAAATTAACTTGTTACTGCTCTTTCACAACTAAATATATTTTCCAGGAAAAGAAGCAAACTTTACTCTTACGTTCTGCAGTGACAACTTTCATGGAAACATTTTCTTCTGCAATTCCAGATGGTAATGAATCTAACTCCCAGAGGTCTGTTTAAAGCATCCAGCCTCACTCTTCAGACATCCTCTTTTTCTTGTATACTGGCATCCACAATGATGCCAATTTACCTCTTGTTACTCTGTGTTGATGTCAGTGGCATAGCTGCATCTGAATGCCTGATGTATTTTGTGCTCTTATCAATACATAAGTGGATTTGAGCAGAAAACTGTGAAATCTAAAGTCGGCTAAAAATGCCCATTTTTTAAAGATAAAATTACTTTTATTTAAAAAATCAAGTGTAGTTTCTAGGTTTCAAGTGATAAAAATATATAAAAATTTCCTTGCAGTAAAAAAAAAAAAGTATTACAGTTATCAATGGTATCTCTAATATAAAAATCCAACATTAAGAAGTTACAGATCAGTCAAACTAGAAAGAAAACTTCAAGTTTGGTGCCAGAAAAAGAATATGCCCTTTGGTCATTTACTTTGTAAGAATAAAATTTAGACCATTCTCTTCTAATGAATCAGAATTTGGCAGGCAAGGAATGCTATAATCCCTGGAGAGTGTTTCAGAAATGTTCTGGTTTGCTATGAGTATTCATATATGAAGCATTAACAGATAAGTTACTACTTCATATAAGCAGTTTAGTGCTTCATAGCTGGATACTAAACTCTGGCTAAGAAGCAGCTAATAATGATGAAAGCAATTTACTTGTACCAGATCATCACCTCAGCAAAGCAGAGTTGCAGATGTAACCAAGATTTGGAGTACTGTCCAGCTTAGTATTTGCTACTTCAGCCTCACCAGGAGAAAATCCAAACATAACAAATGTTATGCAACTATTATATTATCAGCCCTTGCAAATAATGAATTTTTTACACGTAAAATAAAACTTACAGTTTTTTACTTTATTTTCTGAGATTACTGAAAACATGGAGGTGTAGGTGCAAACCAAGTTCCCACTTGTTTCATGTTCCATGTTTTAAAATGAGTTTCCTTTCCCTCACTTTTAACTCTATACTTGTTGCCTAAAGTAGAAAGAGTAAAAAATCACTTTTACATTTAATGTATTCATGGAACAAAGGAAGAGTGTCTACAGAGATTTGTAAAAAAAATTAAAAAAAAAAAAATCATGAGTAAATACGAACTGCAGTATTTAATCCAGTATTCACACAGGTGGAGACAAGCAGGTAGAAAGAGTAGGTAAAAAGACTATAATAGTCCATAGACTATAAATATGTTATATATTAACAGAACCACTTCATTGCTTCCTTTACACAAAATGGAATATTCCACCTTGTTAAAGTGATAAATATATTGGTTAAAAAACTGAGTCTAGGGGCAGGAGCTGTGTTTCCAAAATTCAGAAGCTGTCACATGTGAAATCCCAAAGCTGCAGTGCCAAACCTTCTCTCTAAAGAACATATACTGCCACTTAGCTATAGCAGAAATTCAAGTAGGGGGGAAAAGTTTCTTTCCTTCCACAGTCTCTAGTGAGTATGCAGTGCTACTTATACCTTTCATGGTATGCTCTGAAGTAGGTAACAAGAGTCTCTCACTTTTTTAATTGGAAAAGAACTTCCCCTTTCCATGTATAATAAGTTTAAAAATACTTTTACTAATACAATATTGAGCTTTAAAATAAAAGTAATAGGGCTAGAACAGTGTGGCGCTGCCATGCTGGATTTAGAATCAAAGTGAGGAAAGAAAGATAAAAATCCGACAAATTTAAAAGACTGGTGGTGAAAGGGGAATTCTCTTCACATCTATCCTGATGTTTCAGAACATGTGTCTAAAACATATTTTTCCTGTTACATTATTAAAGATGTGAAAGAAATCCAAACAGCCAAATTCTCGTCTTCTGTACTGCAAATGATTTGGAACAGGGACTCCTAAAGGAAGCAATATTTATACTGCTTATCACATGCTAACCAGTCCACTCTTATTTATAAAAACTCTGCCAGTAATTTCAAGTAGATCTAGTAGCATTGTTTCAAATGCATAACATGCAAAGATACATAAAGCCACCATGGCTTCCCAGAACTGCAGAATGTAGGCAGCAAGCACCATGGTTACACCTGTAAATGATCCAATGTCAATGTGATGGTCAACTTCCCACCTGAGAGAGGTGACAACCAGTGGATTCTCAGCATTTATTCCACGTGTCAGGATTGTCCAGACAAAAAAAAAGGCTTCTTAGCAGTCTGAATGATTCCACAAGAGAATCCAGGAAGGCTCAGGAACACCAAAGGCCTACCCAAAGCTTGGGAACTATTACATTATATGCATCCAAGCACTGAAGAACATGGAACAAGGCAGTCACATTGACCTCTAGAATAGCTTCAGCTTTAACCTTTTTTCACAGTAGCCTCTAGTACTACAATCTTATAGTTTGGTATGCTTGTGGTCACTTCTCTGAATGGAAATTCTCCAAAAGCAGAGTATTGTCTCTGTACACATTTGTACTTCTATCATTCACAAATCTAAAATCGATTTATCAGAAATCAGTGAACTACCAATTTAAGCTAAATCAATATACTTGCCTATATACATGCGTGTGAATATATATGTTTAAATCAATAAGTGAGTCAGAATTAGAGTAACTAAGTAACATAAAAGTACCTAAGTCTTTAGTTACGACATGCTAACTTCTATAAAGTGGCCATCTTCCAATTTTCCAGCGTTCCAGCTACACCAGTTCAAGTCTGGAATACAAAACCAGTTTTATAATTTCTGCATAAGAAGCCTTCCATACAATGAGGAATTATCGGTAGCTACGACTTTGGAAACTACGAAGTCAATACAGTGATGTAGAGGAAATACTCCCATTATGAATTTATTATTATTATTATTAATATTATTATTACTATGCAGTGTGCATGTGTCTAGATATACACATACATGTGACAAGAAGTATGTAATGATACACTCATTTCAAATGTAGTACGATTACATCTAAAAACAAGATGAAATTCAATCTCATCTGAAGAACAATAGCATTAATCTACTTTAAAATTCTCTGATATCTAGTTCAGTAATTCAGTAAGCTGTTCAACAGCTCAACTCCTTAAATACAGATCCCTAAATACTGCCTTTGACTCAAAGTCAATTTCATACCTCTGGCAGGATCAAAAATAAAACCCAAAAGTAAAGATTCTGAGGAGAAAGATATCCTGCATTGCAGGCTTACACTATTCAATGATAATAAAAAGGTTAAATTCAGGCATGTGCATGCAACTTTGCTGCCTATAGCCAGGGTTATAACTGTATGACAAAGCTCAGCAAAGGCTACTTGAGAAGAGTCATCACTTCTATGACCTTGACACTCGTTGGTCCCACAACTTCTATACAATTTAGTGATGTGCGAGAACAGATGATGGTGCAATACATAGAAATGGCAGCATTTAAAATTCATAGTAGCGTAAGGCCATTACTTCTCCCACTGGGCCACTTGAACTTTAATAATGTCTGACCTAGTTGGCCAATAAGTTCTAGCAGCAGACAGAGGAAAACTGCCAGTATTAGATACTGTTTGATTTTTCATTTAGGAAGACTTAGAAGTTCCTTTAAGAACAGAGCACCAATTCTTCCTGTAGACACCTAATTTTTTGGTGCCTCTTGTGACAACCAATACATTTTGAAACAACTGCAGACTTTGAACAATCTGTATCAGATGTGAAAAAAAGAAATTGCAGAGATAAGTACAAATAACCAATATAGTAATGATCCCAAAATAATGCTAGCTCTTCGCAGAGATAAATTACACCTTCATTCACCCACACCACAAAAATCTAACTTCCAACAGCAATAATACAAGTGTCACTCAAAATATGCCATATTCAAATGATTACAAAGTATTTATGATCAATCCCCCAAACTGAAAAGAGAAGAACAAAAATGCTATTTTTCCATTCACATATGTATGGTTACATCACATATATATGGTTACGATGAGAAGAACATCATCATGCTTTAACAGTGGATAAATAGGTAATGTGTTAAAAAAACCACAGGAATAGAAGAGTAGCAGTTCCATAGGAAAAGAAACTATTTTTTCAGTCTTATAATCTTAGTAAGCAAATAGTGAAAATAGACCGTAATTTGCCCAAGGTGTTGTTCTGATATAATTTCCTTCTGGAATTAAACAGTGCTTGTTGCATGAATGTTTGAAACCTGTTCCAATGCCAAACCCACACAGAGCCTCTATAAGTAAATACTATTTCACTAATATTTCAAGTCTCTTCCACTAAAATTTAAAACTATTTTGTAAGGTCAAATTTTCAAACTGAAAAATATTTTCAGATGTAATACAGAACAAAATATAGTCACAATAAAGGCTAAAGAAATACAATGGCAGTGCTAAAATATGAAATTAAAATTCCCAAATATTCTGACATCAGGCTTCGATGACTATTGAACATTCTCACATTATAGACAGCAGAACTTGTCTGGTACCCTTTAAGAACCTAGTCAGGGAGTCCACCGACAAAAGAAACTGATAGGAGTCACACAGGGTTTATCTCCCGCATACACCTTGATAATCTCAGTACTTGTCCACCACATCTCCATTTCCTGGTATTCTCAAAAATTCTGCTTTTAACTCTACCATTAAATTTTTAGAGAAAATTAAATTAAAAAACCCCAATGCTTGAGACTAGCAAAAGCAGATGATTTGCTATGCCCTTGACTTCAACTACTCCAAGTTACATAGCAAGAAGAAAAGTTTCTTAATGTCCAGGAAAGAATCAATGAACATGTCAAAGCAGAGGCATACAGCAGTATACCAGAGACTGAGGAAAAAAAGGCAAAACATCTGTGAACTCCTCATTCGCACTCAACTGTACATCATTCACACTTTATTTCAACTTACTTCAGTTAAGACTGCACCAAAAACATGTTTGCAAGTTTGACATCTTTATCTTAGTAGCACAATCTAAATGTTGAACCATTAGACAAAAATACACTGAAGTAGTTCCTTATCTGATATTGGTTGTGCAAAGAAGGAAGTTCCTAGGGTGCAACAGCAATGGACCTCAAAAAGTAGTTAAGGCAAAGAAGAGAAAATTTAAACTAGCGGTTTATCCTTCTCCTTTCCTATCTGCCCTACTGATAGGGCCAAGGTCCACATGTTGAAAATATCCTCAGTAGGCTATTACTGGAAAGCAATATTTGAAATATTTGTTTTGTGTTCATCCCCTCATTTTGTTTGGATTAGTCTATCATGCTACTTCCTCATGCCCAGAAAAAGAAACAGGTCAGGTAAAGTCAAGGTAAGTTTCTCGGACTCCAATCTCAAATTTACTTACTGTGGAGAAAGGGGAAAATCTACTTTATAGCGCTTTTTTTCAACAAAACTATATTGTCCTGTACAAGCTAGATGTTGAAGTTTAGAAAATTATTTTTTATGAATGAATGGCAATTCAGAGCTAATTAGCTTGTTCATTTTGTATTAAAAAATTAGCCTGTATGTAAAAAGCATATCTGTGCCAAACTAAATAAATCTCTAAACACCCTTAAACAATTTGCTCCTAAAAATATATAATCAAATTTAGAAAACTATAAACTACATTTAAATTTTATTATTTACAAGCAATTAATTACAAAGACAGCCAGGTGGCTTTCATTACATAAATTACTGTTAATGACACTTGCCTCATGCTGCTACTGTATTTAGCATTTGCATGCATCACATGTCAAGCACACACACTGTTGCATAGCTTTCTCCAGGGTAAAAAGTGAACACCTTCAGTCAAAAAGCTTCCAGTTATCCAATCAAAACTGTTAATTCCTTTAAAAAGTCAGGATCTTATTCATGCTTCCCACTCAGGATATAATTTAAAATATATTCAGGATATAATTTCAAGAATCAAACATGGATGATACAGAAGTGATAGTTTTTAGTAAATTCCCATTTTGGTTATGATACAGATTTAAGGCAAGAGATGAATCCATTTATAGCTAGTCCCCTTGAGATTTTAGAGCCTTAGATAGTGTTTATAATTTAAAAAAATTACAATTTTTAAGCTATTTGTAATTATTGAACAAAACAAAAGAGAAAAAAAGAGAGTAATTCTTGTCTACCAACCCAACAGTGCAGTATTTTGTCTTGTATATCTAAGTTGTTGTACCATGCACGCAGATATTTACAAAGCCTACTTTCAGCCTCAGGGATATAGCTTATTGTGCCACAGAGGGAATAAAGTCATTTAATGCCACCACTTGCTTCCCCTTGGAAAGACTGCAGAAATGCACAAGAAGGTAATCCAGCTATTTCTTTTTACTAGTTTTTTTCCAGCACTCTTTTTTTTTAAAAGCTGTCTACCTAAAACTGGAAGGCAATATGAATGGAACATCTGACAAGAGCTGATCACAACATTACATTAGTGTATCCTAAAACTTCTGTAACTCTTTCCACTCGTATCAACAGGCTTTTCCTTTCCCTTCTTCCCCTCTTCAGAGGATTTATTTTTCTGGTGCTCCTTATATTGCTCTGAAAATACATACAATGACTATAAGCTTTGTTTCCTGCAGTGCCACTGTAGGAAAGGGTGGCTTTCCAGAAGAACTCTTACTCCATACAGTAATGGAAGAGAATCATCTCTGATATAAACAGTCAATAAGATTGACTGTACAGTATCACCTTCACTAAGCACCAAAATGCCACCAGTTTAGGTAGAATGAGCCTAGAGGCTTTGATAAATAAATGTGGAAGCCAAGGAAGAAGGAAAAATAATTCAACAAACATTAGTTCTATGTTAAAATAAACTGAAGATGAGCTCAGCATTCATCAAGTAGTATGGCATGACTCACTGACACTTCTTAAATTTTTGTTACTTATCAAAAACATAATAAAAATACACATTACCATCTTTATATTAAGTCCATAAGGACTAAAGTAAAAAAAAAAAAAAATCTGTGAGAAGTGTGTTAAATAAACTGCACTGGAATTCATTGAAATCTGACTGCTAATATCCCTCAGGCAGCTTTCAAAAATGCCTCACACAAAACATCCAAACCTATCCTCTCATATTTTTAATATATTACAGTAAAGCAGCAAAGGCCACAGAGCCTTCTTCTCTTTCAGATTAATTCTAATTTGTTCTTCACATTTAAATATCAGGTCTTTATATGTTACCTAATTTGTAAGAGTGGCAAACTAACAGAATTAGGACTTCAGAAAATAGTGAAAATAGTGAAAATTGAGAAAGAGAACAAAATATTCTCAACCTGAATGTTTACATGTCTGCATGTTAGTGAGTAACTAACAACTTACATATATACATTATACATGACATATCTTAAAAGAGAGTGCATATTCTTATAAAAGAGTCATCTCCACTTTTAACTAAAGGGCATCAATACTAGGATGTTGAGATCAAGTTTATAGTTTTTAGAAACCAAAAATTTTAGACTGAAGAAGGGAGCTAAGCCACAAATTAGTACTTTGGGGTGGATATCCTTTGTTTTCAAACTTACCCTAATAAGAATAATTCAAAGATCCCTCTATCAACTTTTATTTAGAAGTAATTTCTCCTTCCCCATGACAGTAAAGTTTTAAGGCCAAAAATGGAAAAAATGGCACAAATGTAATTTTTATGACAGCAGATACGCAAATATTTTTGTCTCTCTGTACCCCCAAAGTATTTTGTTAATGTGCCTCTTTCCACTAAATCAACTGCAGAGAAATATTTAACTTAAAGTTATGGCTGCTTATGTGTAATCTGTTACCTGGATTTAAAAAAAAAAAAAAAAAGGCAGAAGGCCTTTCTATCCACCTAATCACCATATCAATGACACATGCCACAACAGAGAAGCACTAGTTTATTTGATTGATCATGGTAGATAAACTCCAAATAACAGAGAAATTAACAAATGCTTGACATTTGCTCAACATCCATTATTCTGACACTGCTTTCAGGATTTCAAAGCCTGGGAGTATGCTTAATCAACATTCATATTCCCTAGTGAGCTACAGGCACCATATTGCGCCCCGCCTTAGTACTGATGAAAACTGCATATTGGCCATTTCCAAAATGTTCTGGGACTCCATGCAGGGCCCCTTCTCTCCCTTGTTCCTTTTCTGCAGTTTTCTTTTAAACACTTCCAAGACAAAAGCATCTGCCAGTTTTTCTCTCTGGGGATGTATGCAAAATGAACTTAACAGTTTTAAGGCAAGAGAAACGCTCACATCTAAATTCATTCATAGGACAGAAAAGGGCCTAAGAGGCCTCTCTAGGGACAAAACCCTGCTGAAATTTTCCCCGACAACAGTGGGAGCTTTATAAAATCTAAGTCCAGACAATTTCCAATTCAAATGCCCAGCATAGCATGACCTTTGTCAGATCTATGAGCCCTAGATGCACCCACTATTTTTTTATTCTAACCAGCACAGACATTAGACAGGGCACTACTGCTAAGCAGGAGGTTGACTATTTGCATGCTCTTCTATTGTGAAAATGTAACAGTGACAGCACTGTGTCGAATTCTTTTCCCCCTAGAACTTTAACTCCATAGGAGAGGCATAGCTGACAGATGACTCTCCCAACATCTGTGTTATGTACACTGCACAGCTGAGGAACCTTGGATACTGTCACGGCTTCTCAGAGATGACCTACACCTTTCTTATATCTACATATGATCAGAAAAATAAAACAAAAATTTGAAAATGCTTTTTCTTAAATGAAAAGTAAGTATGGCAAGAAAGATTAACATAATTTAGTCATTAAGCTGTTCACATAGCAGCTCACCATATGTTGTATAAATGTCCTATACAAAATAATTTATCAGACCTGACACGTTGCACATCATATTGTATTATTTAATATGCTTACTAAAATTTCATGGATCAAGCGCCACTTCTGAAAGCATACAGAAAGCCCTACAAAATATTTCTTCATCTTCGGTGATTTATTTTGATTGCCTTTTACAGCTACATGATAAAGGAGAACTTGCAAAATTACGAGGTTACAGTTTACACAGCTATTGCTTCATCTACTATAATATAACAAATGACTCCATGTCTAGATACCATTTTACTTGCATTTAATATTCAGAAGCACATTAAACTAAGCATGCTGCTTTCCACTGCATTTTTAAATAATTTCAAGTGGTTATTTCAGTAAACATCCTGATCCACTAATGCAAAGTTCCACTGAGAGATATCCTTGGAAAAGAAACTAAAGAGCTAAGAATTACAAAATAAACTAACACAAACAAGTAATATTTGACATGCTAACCTCCCCAAATCTGTCTACATAAAAACATATTCATTTCTACACAGTAGCTGAAACATTTGAATAATATCTTTAAATTACTGTGATTTAAAATGTTAGAATGACAGGCATCTATTGCAGATAAATGGACAGAATTCTCTATCCAGAAACCTTGAAACCACAAAAAATAACAATGTGTAAGAATGATCGTCTGTCACTGTTGAGGTCTGTGTCCAAATAGTAAATTAAAACAAAAAGTGTAAGCAGGAAACTCATGAATAATAGTTGTTGGGCAACCAATGGAATTTGTTTGGAAAAAAATGCTCAGCAAATAGATGACATACCAAGCAGACAGATATGGCTAGGAAAATATTTAGATTGAAACTATGCATTTATTCCATAAAGGACCATTCTCCTTTCTTTCTCAGACCATTGATGTCAAAGGAACACAATACAAATGAGATAAAAAAATGTAGCCCAACTTACTCCTTTTGGTCAACAATTATATTCTCCTGTTCCTAATTACAGGATAAAGGAAAATATATTCCTGTGTTAGACAACTCATTGCAATAGGGTCATTGAACGCTATTTGGACCGGCACTTACCTGGCTTATTGGAGTACCTGCCAACTGGTCAAAGCAAATCTTCCTTTTTAAGCTTTATAAGAACCAGAGATCTAGCTTTCAAGTTATTTTCTTCTTTTGGTATCTTGTGTACCCCAGGAAAATGCACTTGTCTAGGAGGACATATTGCTCAGCTGTGTCGAAAAGTGAAGGAGAGCTGCATTTAAAACATGCATTTTATATTAATGCCGTAAATGGCTTATGTTCAATAGCCATTTCATATATAGGAACATACACTCACTCTCTGCTTGTTAGTTACTCTACTCTCCACAAGTTGCAGTCTCCAAACAAGCACCCACATTCCACAGAAGAGATGCTATAAAAGGACTGGATGTTACCAGTATCAATAGAGAACTGATAAGAAGTTTTGCCATCTCCTAGCCAACCACAAATAGAAACAGAGATACATGATGTCTTTATTGTTGTCTGTGTCCTCAATTAACAGCGGGGAACTCCAAAAGACCCTTTATAGTAATTCAGTCACAGGAGTGAGTATTACCTCCATTCTAGTCAGTTCTTCTGTTGCCTTTGAAATGGTTTCAGATAGGCTGCATTGCATAAGAGAATACCTTTGCTATCACGTGAGTCTTGTTCAAAGGAATATTTGACAGCATTTTGCTTTCTGTGACAGAAGAATGTGTGCTATCTTAGAACATTTTTATCCAGTGTTGAAGCTTCTGGAGGTATATGGGAACCTAGGCCATCAAATGCTTCCAAGACTTTGAAGGCCTAAATGCAGATATGCAAGTAGAGGACAATCACCCAAACAATAAAGTCTTCTTCAGCTCTACATCCTCATCTGAAGCCTTTTTCCAAGTCTGAATAGATGGCAACACTTGTTAATATTCTACTCAGATGAAAAGGATAAAGCAAGATACTGAAGTTCAAGAATTCTCCATCACAAAGCAATGAGACTGTCACTATCAATCAGGCTACTGGATATTCTGGTGTGTGCAATGGAAGGGATAGTATCTCCTACTCATATCACTATTGTTACTCAAAATGTTACGGACACAAGAATTTTTAAAAAAGGTTGTACAAAAATAAAACATGAGATAGGTAAAAATGCTTTAGTCGCGTACTAAACAGAAGTTTTTATCCTAAGTTGTTCACAAATCACTATGTTTTTCCCATGACAGGTGCAAGTTCCTGTTTGGCAAATTTAAGCTTGTTGACAAGAAGTTCATTTACTTTGAATTCTTCATTTGAAGTCCATGGACAACAAGGACTCCTGAGATACAAGCTGAAAACTAATGACAGAGCATGCCTATGGGAGTTTGAAATCTACTTGTATGGTATCAATTAGTCAACCAAAACCATGAACAAGGCTTTTAACCATCACCTGATCAGAACACAGAGCACTATCTTTCCATTCTTCTTTCAATGTTGGTTTTTCTTGGTAACAATACTCCATCAGGCTTGTCTTAGAAGGAAATTTTATTAGGATCAGTTCCTGTATTCTGTTTTCTTACAGAAATTAATCCTTAGCATTATTTCACTCAGTTTAAAGTATAATACAAGCTTCTGAAACTTTCATGTTGCAAACAGGGATGTTACTTTCACCAGGAACTTAAAGGAATGAACAATTAAAAAATTTACTCTCATAGAAGCATATATGCTATTTTTTAAGTGATGCGATAAGCCAGAAGGGGCATATATGAGCACCAAAATGGTTGTAGTCATTAATTTAAGTAATAAATCATAGGTCCTGCCAACAGTGACAGCAAACAGATGCTAACAAGAAAATGTATTATTTAATATGTTGTATGTAATAAAAATGTAAGCGTTTAGGACACTTCTTAAATTTTTATAATATGCATTTAATACATTACTGTTTTGACACATAGAAGAATCAAATTTATAGGTCTCATTCAGGACTTGCTTTCTCTTCTGTGAACACAGAATGGATTCCTGAGGGAGAAAAAGCTCAAGAAGTCAATGTTTCAAATAGATGTTTGTAACAAAATCAAGTTGTCTTGCTGTCTTGAAGTAAATATCATAGGCATTGAATCTCATTAGAAAATGAAAATCAACTTATTTGCTTTTATGTAAACAGAAGTTTTCCCTGAAAGTTGGAAGGAAAATCAAATAACTGTGAGGTTTATCTATATGTATGGACAGCAAAAGATCTTATCATTTGCCATAAAGTTAAAAAATAATTCTGTACAATCCTTACACGCAGAATGTCAACATTGAATAATTCTCAATGAGTCTGCTAAGTTATAAAAATAGCAATTTTCCATTGTGTCTTATTATTTGTTTCTTATATCAGTTTATATAATACCATGCAATGCTACAACTATTTTCACCAGAAGCATCACTTGCAAAAATGCCAAAACCAAAACAAAATTTATGCTAGCAATTAAAAACTTGATCTATTCCATTCCTTCCATTCACAGCCACCCTCCTCTCTGGACCCTGAAAGCCAGACAGAATGATGATCTGATTCTGGTAGTGACACATGAGAGCGTAAGAAAAGCAATTTTGCCTTTTGGCAAGCTCTGCCACACTAAAGAGAACCACTGTGCAAACACCTTTCCCAGCACTGCATCTCTGCTGCTGTACAGCCTGCTGCATAAGGTCCCTCTGCAGGAGGGTCGATTGTTTCTAAGATCATCACTGCTTTTTCCAAACATTTTTGTTTTGCTTCAAGGAAACTATTTGGATAATAACAGCCCTGTTTCATTTTGATTTTCAATAAACTCCTGTTATCAGCACAGCTCCTTTCTTGGAAGTGCTTCACTCAATGCTTTAAAACACTTGAGAAAGCAGTGATCAGAGTATGGAAACTAAATTTTCTTCATTAAATCTACTGAAGCAGATATTAAAAATGCATTTAATATACTGGGGATGGCTGGTGGGCATCACTGACTGTGACAGGCCAGTTACTGATGAGCTGCTGTCAGACGGCCTTCTCAGCAGGGATCTGTGTCTAAGGCTGCTGAAGGACAGCAATATCTTCCCTTGTGTGTAAGCTCTATTCATCTCCCAAGTATTTACTAAATCACAGACCTCTGCACACAAACCCAGTGTTTCAGCGCATGCTAACAAATGATGGATGGCCTAGTCAATTCGTTATGTCCTGAAAGCGTGATTTCCTGCCATTCCAATCATCAAACCTCTAGAGCCTTCAGAGCTGATCAGTCCTGGAGAATATATTTTGCAGGCTCTATTAAAGGAGTAGAGGTTCTTTCCATTAGTCTCAAACTTTTTTTTTTTTCCCCCTGGCTGATTTAAAGAGAACTCTTGCCTTCCAACAGCACCACTGCTACCACTCTTCTACATGTAAAGTATTCAGCAAATGTAGCTTTCGTATGTCAGTGAAATAGCACTCCTAGAACGCCAGCCAGCTAAAAAGATGGATTTTGTTTGTGACTACTATAAATGTGACAATATTTTATTTAAATTCATCTATATGTCTTTATTATGTAACCTAGACAACCCCCAAAACATTTTGTAACTTAGCTTTTTTGATCAAATACCTTTTACAGCAATGGAGTGCTCAAAAGGACCCGTTTTCTTTGTATTTGCCTAGTGAAACATACCAGAACTCTCTTAATTACATTCCTCTTAAAATCATAAGACACTTAGGAAAAACTTTGGATATTCAAAAGATAGGCTCGCTGTCAAAGAAACAGAGCTTCTAGATTTCACCCTTTTCATAGCAAGGCAATATCATGAACAGTCTTTCTCCTGCATGCTAGCAGAGAAATTTATTTACCTGTTCAGTGATCTGTAGGAGCAGAATATACATACCTCACGCCTCTTACTCTGAAACACTGAGCTTCAAATGAAATAGCCCACACCTGCTGAAGAATTAGCTGTCTACAGTACCACAAGTTTTTAAAGGTGGTATAACAGATATGAGTAAAGTTTAGGTAAACAAGCATTTGGTTACTCTGAAGTGCAAAGACCTTGGATTTCTTTGCTTGCTAGGTGTGATCCAGACATAGCCAGTACAAACCAATCCACATTGCCCTACCGTTCACCTCAACCTTGACCTGGAGATTAAACTCACTTTTATTGCACACAAAGGTCATCTGTGTTAGGTCAAAATTCAAAGTCCCTTGTCAGCTAAGGTTGATATATTCCAACCTTTCCTACTCTAATGCATCAAATTTTTCATGGTGAGGTCATAGTCAGCAGACAGTGTATTCAGCAATTTATCGTGCCATTGTAATATAGACCAGAATATGATTGTCCAAAAAACAATGCATGAATAAAATATTTTCCATTCTGATGTAGCAAATCCCCTATGCTCATAAAACTCGAGCCTAGACTTGTTTGCAGGCTTCAGAAGAATGATACATTATGGAGCTGTTTCTAAAATACAATCAAGAATTACCATTTCTATCACAATATTCCTTAAATACAAGAAACATGAATATAATGGTATCCTAAAATCCACAAGTCAATTAAAATGCACATATGGTCAGTGTTAAAACTTCCACTTCATCCTTCCTTAACAACCACCATAATCCTGCCCTTAAATCTACAGGCATCTGTTGGTCTGTCTGATGACACCAAGCTTTCTTTAGAACGAAATACTTGGAAAAAATTGTGCCACGAGACTTATATGCCTATCCTACTGGTGATAATCACATCCATGGAATTTAGGAAGTGTAAGAAAATACAACCAAATTAAACCTCACAAAGCAGCACAGTAGTGTACATGGTGACCAAGACAAGTCTCCCAGCTTTGACATATGAAAGGATTTTCTTTTTTTCTTTTCCTTTCCTTTCCCTTTTTAAATAATTTTCTGCGCTTTTTTCTGTTTTCTTTTCTCTCTTTTTTCTCCCTTTTATTTATTTTTCTCTTGCATTTTATTTCTTTTCCTTCATCTATATTTTTTCTCTTTTCTTCCTTTTGTTTTCTCTTTTCTCTATTTTTTTGTTTCTTTTTTTCTCTTTCTCTTTTTCTTTCTTTTCTTCTGAATTAAACAAGAGAACTTAACACACAACTCCAACAGACTCAGAATGCATTTTTGAATTATAGGGAACTAATTTCCACATCTGCTTTAAAAGGCCCCCTCCAATCATTGTATTTCACCATCAAATCTTCAAAGGATATAGGATTGGCTTCTAGGTGGTTTGTATAAATTCCTCAAGGCCAAAAAAGGTTTCCCTTTACTCAGCCAAAATGAATTTCACAAGTGTAATAAGTCCTGTTCTGTGTAATTATTTTTTTTATGAAAAGAACTGTACTCCCATATGGTAGCACTTCACAAACTGGAAGGGCAAAGCATTAAGAGAGAAGAAAGAGATCTATCAGTACTCAAGAATTCAGAAAATAAAACCTTAATTTTCCTTGTGTATTTCAAACAAAATTTCAGGACTAACATTTAAAATGGGTTTGTATTTTGCTAAGATGGACAACATATGTGGGAGTACTTGTAAGGAAGAAGATGGTTACATCTATTAAAAATGCGTCAGAAAACTATGATGGACTTCCCTCAAAATTAACTTTCATGCTGACACACACTTGTATATTACACCTACTTTTCTATTAATAAGTAACATGCAAACAACTCAAAAAACCCCTTCTATCTCTTCAAACAAAAGAAGGCACCCATGTCCTGAAAACCAAGTATTTACATGTGCCAATAGAAGTTTTCTGCCTAAATCCTGTCTACTGGTGTTGGGAAAGCCACAAATGTGAGCAAAACTATATTTTCCATTCTACTCTGAAACCTCCCACTGCTATCAATATCTAACTTTTAAGTAAGTATCTTCTGTTTAATTTAATGAATAATAAAGGAGATAAAGGTTTTCTGAGTTACACACTGATTTTGTTGATTTCTGTCATGCAGTACTTCGTATTACAGGAGAAGATTGGTATCCTTCCTATTTTGGGTCATAGCACAAGCAAACAGTTTGTTAGCAAGTCATACCAAATACAACCAGTTACAAGTTCTTTAAGGCTTGTTCGCTGACATTTAAGTGAAAAGAGAAATCGCCCACTGGTTCAGCCTATCAAAGCTGTAATACAGATTTTCTACCAAGGGTTCAAATAACAAGAACATCTTTTCGAAGCAAATAGTATCAGTTGTTCACATAATTACTTTGCAAAGTTAATTTTTATTTCATTTTGGGATTACTTAAAATATGCTACATTTTATTGTAGGTCACTTCTTGAAACATGTACATTGCTAATTCTCTTTCCAATGAATAAGCCAAGACCTCTTTCTCACCTCTTATTATCAATCTGTTTACCTGTGAGGTTTACTGCAGCTTCAAGTACGCAACAAATTTTAAATTATATTAGGCTTTTGCTACATAGAGTAGACAGAAACAAACTCTGTGTCAAACTTTGTTTACTCTGAAGTCTAATATAAAAGAAGAAGAAAACAGAAGACGTATGAAATTCTACTCTTTCCTTGATACTCTTGTTAAATCCTCCCAGAACATTTAAACATAGGACACTGGTGCAAAGCATTTGCCACATGATGAAATAGTTTATATAGGCAGAGCATGAATTTATGTCATTGTTAAGTACTGAGAATATAGAAAAAGGGAGTTTAAAATGTGCCTTTAAACTTTTTTTTTCAAAATAAGTTCCTAGCACTCACAGGCACAAAGGCATCTTTCTAAATGAGATTTGCTAGATCAGTGTTTGCAAGGTAATGAAAAATAGTCTAGTTCTTCTGCTTTTCAAAATAATTAATCAACTATTCAGAAGAGCAGGGGGAGCAGTAGAAGTTTTAAGAATTATGTTGGGTTCGCTATGACAAGAGCCCTTCTAGGCAGAAGAGAATGCAACTGAAGTGTCACACAGCAGTAGGTTGCCTGTTCATAAATACGAACTGTCTAAAAATCGTGTGCCTGAGTTGAGAGCCTCAAACTCTGTGAGCCATGGAGGCAGCTATCTGCCCTCTGCTCATGAGCCTCACTGCCAGCCTGCCTTCCCAGGTAACAGCAGCTCCAAAGAGCACTAGAGCAGAGCACGAAGGATTCTCCTTCCACCACAACTCAATCGGCAGGCTCCAGACATCAGAACACAAAATTGGAAAGAAAAAGGGGGGATGAAAGAGAAGAGCAGTTCCACCTTCCTGTTTCTCATCACAACCATCATGGGCTCATCAGTACTGCTTGACAATCTAAGGAACTGCACAACACCAGAATAAAATTATCCACAAAGAAGCAATATATTGCCTTGCAAATAAAATTGGCTTCAAGAGGAAAATGAGAGGCCTATCCATCTCCAGCTCTAAAAAACAAAACCAGAGGCAACAATGGAAAAGAGCAAGAAAAAATGCTTCCTCAGTCTTAAGCAGCTGTGTCCCGGTTTGGGCCA
>VZTH01007944.1:41429-54904 GCA_013397815.1 Aleadryas rufinucha | reverse complement strand
GGGGGTGTCCTAGTGAATAATAAAATAAAGTAAAAATAAAATTAAAAAAAAACTGCAATCAAGAAGAAATTTCTTCTTATCCATTATATATTCCTAAAGAATATTAAAAAAACCAAAACCACCATCATGCCCTCAGAGAGCTCATGGGATCAAATCAGACCTGGAACCAGTGTGTCAGAGGAACATAGAATTATTTGTAGACAGAAGAACCTCTGTGGTTCCTTTCAGGGCCTTGGTAAGACCATTATGCTGTGATACATTCTAAATCACTGTCNTTGTAATGTGTGGAGATATAAGAAAGGGAGTTGCTGCTTTAAACTAGAAACTGTTCACCCTTAAAAAAGGACTACTCCATGTTGTGGCCCATGTGATCCCATATCCATGGGAGAGGTGTTTTCCTGGTAACAGCTTTATTCCCGGGCGGGGGCTGTTGTACTGGGGCTGATATGGTTTTGGAAGACCATGGATTGCAAAGGAAACCTCTTTTCTCCTTACCCAATAGAAAGATTCTTAAAATTGTGAATACTGCCTAAGAATTGTGTAATGTTATCCTTTGTGCTGGTTTAGGGAAGAAGAAAGGAGGAGGGGGGTGTGAGTAAAAAGAGGGATTTTGCTTTGATTTCCTTATTATTTTCTTTTCTCTTTTAATTCTGTTAATAAACTTTTCATTTTCTTTAAGTCTGAGCCTGTTTTGCATTCCTCCAAATCTCCTGTCTCACAAAAGATAGAGAGGTGAACTGAAACCACTACACTAATTGGTGTTTCTGCCCGGTTTCGACTCCAAACCCCTACAACATTATACATATTAAAAGTAAAGAAATAATCCAAGTCTACTTTTAAGTGCATGGTGCAAAATGTCTGTGTCACCCAATGTCAAAGTTTAACCCCAGCTGTCAACTAAGTCCACGCAGCTGCTCACTCACTCTCATGGGAAAGTGAATCAAAAAGGTAGAAGCGAGAAAACTTGTGGATGGAGACACAGGCAGTTTAATAGCAAAAAAAAGCAAAAGCTGCATGTCCAAGCAAAGCAAAACAAGGAAATTATTCACCACTTCCCAGCTGCAGGGAATTGTTCAGCCATCTCCAGGAAAGCAGGGCTCCATCACACATAATGGTGATTTTGGAAAACCAACACCATCACACTGAATGTTGCTCTGCCTTCCTGCTTCTTCCTTCAGCTTTATATACTGAGCATGACACCATGTGGTCTGGAATATCCCTTTGATCAGTCTGGATCAGGTATTGCTGCTGTGTCCCCTCCCAGCTTTTTGTGCACCTCCAGCCTCCTCACTGGTGGAATGGACTAAGGCAGAGGAGGTCTTGACTCTGTGTAAGCACTGCTCAGCAACAGTGAAAGCATTTCAGAGTTATCAACAGTTTCCAGCAGAAATCCAAATCATAATCCTATACTAACCACTTTACTGAACAAAATTAACTTCATCCCAGCCAAAATCAGCACACATAACTCTCTTAACTTGTGAAACCATGTCCCTTCAAATGAAACAGAATGTTTCTCTTAGACCTTAGTTTTTATGAATATCATTTTAGTGGCCATAAAAATATCATTTTAAGGAAAGTTAACTTACTAACCTAATGGAAGGACACTTGGATATTAGGAGCCAATAAAAATGTAAAGGAAATGGAGTAGGTAGGATTCTCTTCGTGTCTAAGAATTAAATAACATATTGCATGTTTTTGTTGTTGCTGGCTTTTTTGGCTAAATCTACCAAAATTTCAGTCCCTAAAAATCACACTAGAAATACCCAGAATCATTTTTGTTTATCCTTTAATTTGAATTAGTATATGTAAGTATTTATATTGTTAGTATAACATCAATTAATTTGTTCTTATTATTTGCATTACAATTCATTAATTAACCCCTTTCCAAAAACTGAATTCACACAAGGTCTTGCGAGTTGAATGCTAGACTTTGTTAATAGAGCAAATAACATAGAAATTTCATTGCTACAAAATGTGTTGTCTATTTTCTATTGGTTTTAGTCCCAGAATTCTAATTCTTTACCAAATGTCTGAAATATGCAGTGTGCAGAGAGAATTTGGCAAACCAAAGAATGACTGTACTGAGTGGTGAACTATAACTGGAAGCAAATAAATGTTTAAACCTTTCAATATGAAAAGTCAGTAGCATAGTTACACCCTGGGAAGTTCATCCAGAGTCAAAGGGAAGTAATTGAATGCCTGAATCCACAACCAACACTTGAAGACAACTCCTTAAAGTTCCACCTCCAGCATGTGTTTTTCTCATAATTCATGAGTTTTACCTAGCTATTTTCCTTTTTTTTCCCCCTCCTCATTCTCCTGCTTCACTGTCTTTCTCTGGAGACTGGAAGTTCTTGTTTTCCATTGTAAATGGAATAAAGTTTTGTTCAGCTATGTTTCTTTTAATGCACCCTTTTAGTTGTCAGGTTTTTTCACATGTTCATTTTCCTTCTGTTCTGAAATTTTAAAGGGTATTAAATTCTTGAAGCTATTTCTCTTTTCACAGATTACTTGATGCATTTCTTATTTTAAGTATTAATGTTTTTGAAATACTAATTTCTTTTTTCTGTAGTACCTGCTTGAAATTTTAAATAAGATTAAAATATCTATACCTAACACTGTTCCTCAGCAGCTGGTTTATGAATATATTATACCTATGGAATGTACTACAAGATTAGCAATGGCCTCTGTCAGTTTTCAACAAGATTTTACAATTGCAAATAACAATTTCTCTATTCTGCTGCTGCTTCTGCAAAAAAGAAATAATTAATATTCCACAAGTATTAAAATTTCCTCCTTCAGGAATTCTCAGGTTTTTTCTCATATTTTTAAAAATATAATAACATTAACACAAAAGTGTCTAACATGATTACGATTAAGTATATAATTACCTGATTAATTATAGATTATATTATCATAGGTGAAGTTAGCTTGATGGTGTAGCACAGTAGTTTCCACTCACTGAATGTAGCTTAGGCTTTTTGCCAGGTGCTGTGGCTGAGAACTCATGGCTGGCTAGACAGTCATATGAAAAAACAAAAAAACCCAAAAACCCTTATGGTCAACACCAGTGGAAAAAAAGGTCTTTGGTGAGGATTTAGTTACAAGGTTATTTGCAGTCATATTTGATATTTTCTAGTTTTAATAGAAAAGTACCACTACTAATACCATAAAAATTGTTCAATTTAAACTTCCCAGAAGCTAAACACCTCCCTTGTGTTATGCTCGCCCGTGAAATGCTCCTTTGGGTCCTAAATTCACAAATTCTAGTCTTACTTGAGTTGAACTGGGTAGGGCTTAGGCAACAAGAAGACAGCAGACAACAGGATTCTTTGCCGTGGAATGTGAACAGCTAAAATAAACTAAAATAAGATCAGGACAAGACAGATCCTTACACTAAATACTGTCAAGTAAATAAATAGCCTATGAACTTTCACTACTAATGAAAAAAATTAATGTATATTCCAAAACACATATATTTAAATATTTACATTTAATGCACCAGTTCTGACTCTATCATTTTTCTCACTGAAATCACACAGTGAATTTTCTAATTTTTTTTTAGCCATACTTGTCCCAAATGAAAAATATGAGTCAGCATAAAACTAATAAAGCTAGTCATAACTCCTTAAAATTCTGAGAAGTAATTAATCCACAGCAGACACTGCAACATCAGAGGGAGTGATATAAAAATACTACTGATTTTTAATGAGGAACAAGTAAACTGGCTTTCGAATTGTTGAGAAGAAACTGTTGTGAAATATACCCAAGCAGATATTTTAAATCAGTTCTCACTCTAGGTTTAAAAAAAAAAAAAAAAAAAAAAAAAAAGGTTNNNAAAAAAAAAAAAAAAAAGAGTTTATAGAGAATTTATGCTTATTGTGAATATGACAATAGGCAAGAATGCAGCAAAGCTATGCTCTCTTGCTCTAAGTATGTCATTATTCATTGTGAGAAACTGCATATGAAATCAGTGGATGAAATGTAAATTAAAGGATGTGTTAATACTTAACCAATTGAGATAAGTAAGAGAGTATTCAAATTATATTTCATTTTAATTAGATTCTCCTTGTCAAATATTGTATGTATTCTAGTATATTCAGAAAATTAAGTGTATTCTTTGGAATTAATTTAGCAGTTTAAAATAAATCTTACTTTATTATAAAAAGTCTACTCTCAGCAGTATTAACTTTATTAACTGGTTATATTTTTATAAAATAGATTTCAATTCTTCAGATAATTTTTTTTTTTCAAATTCAGATCATGTAAAACTTTCAGGATGGTATTTGAAAACTGCAGTACTTGCTGTTTCTCTAATCTACTAGAAAATTTTCTTAGGCTTGACATTTTGCATGGCAGTGATTCATAACAGACTGCACAAAAATCTATTTGTACATGGAATATAACTATCATGAGTCGAGTTAATTGCTTTTTTTACTATCATAAATAATAATATCATGTTTGCTACTAAAGATAAAACTTTTAGTTTAGGTAAAGTGTAGGTCTGATTCTATTTTTTCCCTGTAGGTTTCAAATGGTGATACTTTGTCTTTTTCTCTGGGGCTTCTATTAATTTGACTGAATGTTCCTCTGTCAAAAGAATTAGAAATGTTGGGTTGTTGAGTGAGAATTTATATCATCACCATTATTATTACCAGGAAATACGATCTTACATTGCAGTTCCAACAAGTCCATAGTCACAAGTAAAAAATTAAAATACTTTCAGCAGTATAGATTAGAAATCTAAGACACATAACTGTAGACATCTCTCTTGTGTTTTATTTATAAAGTTTGAATATTCACCTCTTATGTGTTGAGGAAACAGAAACAAGGAATATATATTGTTGATTCTTCAAAGAGGTGCAGAGTTATCAGGTTTATGTCTACCACTTTTTTTATGGACATTGAGATATTGAATGGAGTCCTTTGGTGGGGTGAGATACTTCCAAGTGAACAAAAAAAAACCCCCTCAAATGTGATAGAATTTTAAGTAACTGTCATCTTTTTTTCTCCCATAACTTGCAGTTAGTTTTGACAAAGCTTACATTTTATACACTATTTCACCTGAGCAGAATCTTGTAAAAAGTTGTTAAAATTTATCAAACTTAAGGCATATAAGTGAAAGAATGTTTTTAATTTAGAAGCTTAATGACTAAACATGCTCATGCTTCACACATTGGTGAATTACAGTGGATGGATACAGGCTCTTCAGGGAGCTCAGACTGGGTAACGACAGCAAGAAATCTCAAATTGACCAGTCCTTATCTTCATGGAGAATTTTCACCACCTTGAAATTTGCTAAAATGACTACATATAACTGCACAAGCAATCTATGGTTGCATTGATGACAATTTCCTGACAAAGTTGATCAAGATGCAGATAAGGAAAGGTTGTCACCGGAACCTGTTATTTACGAAAGAGGAAGAATGAGCTGTGGATTGAAATCTGGGGGCAGTCTTGGCTGCAGCAACCATGAGAAGGTGGAGGTCATGATACGAAGATGAGGAAGCAGTACAAAAAGCAGGGCCAGAACCCTGAATTTCAGGAGAGCAAACTTTAACCTTGTATTGGGTTTGTGTGGCAAAGTTTTCAGGGATAAGAAAGTCAAAGGAATGACTTCTCTATATGTCAAACAGGGTCAGCCTGAGAATATGTGAGAGAAATATCCCTGCAAACACCAAGGTCACAAAGAAAGAGGGGGAGGGGATAGTCCATGTCCCAGAGCAGAGATTCCACTTCAGCGTGTGATAAAGGCCATAGTGAGGCAGCTGTGCCCCTGCAGGGACCCACGCTAGAGCCGTTCACGAAGAACTGTAGACTGTAGGAAGGAAAGGATTCACGCTGGTGAAAATCAATGTTCCTGGCAATTTAGGTGCATTTTTTTACCCCTCCTTCTAAAAAGAAACCTAATTTTTGAACAACATTAAGTTTAAGGTTTTTATCTGTATTAGCTGCAGAATAATCTTCCAATAATCTCTCATAGAAAAATCAGAAAAACTGTGGCATAAACAAATTTTGAACTAAATTGAGCCCGCAAATTATTAACTGGATGAAAGGGGAGTGGAGTAGGGAGTCATTTTATGAGAACACTGAAGGACAATGTTAAATAGCAAGTTGCTTTTATTCTCTCTATTAAGCATGTAATACATGAAAGGACTGAAAAGAGTGAATCATGATGTTTCTCAAAATTGGGTTATTCACTTTGGGAGAAATTTATTTTTATTCCTTAATAATACAATTTCTATATTTCAGTGCCTTTTCTGATGAAAATTAGGGTACTTAGTTAGGGTACTTAGTTTTTGCTCCAGGACACACCACTCTATGTAATAATGTGATATAGCTTCAGGATCATCAAGGTGCAAAGCCATATAAAATGTCCTGGTGACAAAGGTCAGGCAAGAGCTAGGGGCCTGGAATTAAACGCAACCCTTTTGGGTAGAAGACAATGGCTGGACATTCCAGGAGTGTGTTCTTGATGCTCCTTTTTTACAACATTATGATTCTCCCAGCAGTTTGATCCAGGCTTACACACAGTACATCAGAGATGACCTGGAACACTGGTAACCGAACTTCTGGCAGGGGCAGCACTTGTAGAACAGGATTACAGAGAAAGATCTTTACAGATCTTTCTGTAGAATAAGACAAACGAAAAGAAAAGCAAAAAATACTCTGAACCTTATCTCTGGTTTTAATAAAAAAAGAAAGCAATGACAAAACATTGCTTGGAAAAAAATCGGATTAGTTATTAAAGGATAATAGTCTTCCTCAGGTTGCTCAGTGTCATATCAAGCCTTTCTTATGAGATGAAAGAAGAAAATTGCAAGCAAAGATGGGATATAATCAATATTAAGCCAAACAGAGTATAAAAAATCAGGATACACTTAGTCTCTCAATGACTTTTGTAAGAATGTACTTGAAGAGAAGATAATTTCAAACAGCATTTTGTTGTGTTCAAAGCAAAACATAAGAGCAGTTTTTAGATTGATTTTCTTCCTTGTAACATTTTAACTCACCGATTTTCATCAGGAACTTTGTTATTTCCTTTGAGACAGATATGCAATAAGGAGAAATAGTCCTTTATTCAAGGAGAGTGACTATTTACGTTACTTTTGGATACAGATATCTACTTTATATAGTATCCAGTGAAGACAGAAGCAAAACCGTGATATTTGCCAGAAGTCAAACTGCTGCTTGTGAAATAACAGACTTTATTTAAAGAAAACCGTGAGAAAAGTCTGACCCGAAAACAGCACATGACAACATTATTTGGTCCCTTGTATTTCTAGAAAGAGAGAGTAGGGGAGTGAAGGAGAAGGTGCTGTTGTTCACAGTCATAAAAGTATCTGTATGTCAAAGAAAAACTAAAATGCCTACTGAGAAACTGAAAAGTATTAAAAGAATGCCTTTCAACTTCTAGCTGCAGAACAGGGAAATACAATAGCTTCCTGATGTTTGCTGTTATTCATCTTTACTTACAAGGATCAGAGATAGCCAGTACTGTTCTCATGAACTTATATGGTATTACACAATTCTAATATATTTTTTTACCAAGTAAGTAACACCCTCCTTCAGAATCAGCGGTAGACTATGAATGACTAAACCCATTAATTAAGCAAAAAGTCCAGTTCGAACTCGCTTTTTTCCTAATCTTTCAAAACACCCCATCTAATCTGAAATATCTGTCTTGTATCCAGCTGCCCTGAGGTTTTCTTTAAAATTGCTATTCATCCATTTCTGACTACTTCTTTAGCCTTCTGCTCTTCATTTTTGTCCAAGTTGCTGTCCTTTGTTTTATGTGTATATCTTCATAACAGAAAATATGCTTTGCCCCATGTTCAGCCTTTGCAGCTTGATTTTCCCATAATCTTTTTCTCTGTCCCTCAAGCTTATCATTGTTTCTCTACTGTTTACAAGTAGCAGTGAAAGACAGAAAGGAAGGAAAAAATTGAAAGACAAAAGTTGTTTTTCTTCTCATTTTCACTTTTTTTTCGCTTACATAATAAGGAAAAAAAGAGATCATTTTCATATATTAAGTGCATAATTAATTTTTAACACATATCAAAACATGACTAAAGCCACATACAAATATACACATATACATATACATATGCACATACATATGCATATCTACACATACATAAACACACATATATTTGGAAGTTTTCAAATTATAGGAACACTATATCTATAATGGAGGAGTTAAAATTATAAATAGATGTATCTTTATACAGCTTTTGTATGCATGCAAATGGTATTTTTTCCAAAACAGTTCTTCCCAAGTAGAATATTGTGTATTAAAGGCATGCATCAGTGCACAATGATTAACTTATGGCATAGAATTTTGAATAATACTTCATTAATTTTTATTAAATAGTTTAATTTCAATCTCTTTAAAAGATTATTTCTTACACTGCCTAGTATAAGAACCTTTCCAAGTATCTCAAGAACAGTGGAAGGGGATGTTTAAAGATATTTAAATATTTTTATGTACAATTTTTAGTAGCCCTTAATTTTATATGTATATGTGCACTGGTTTTGCCTGGGAAAGAGTTAGTTTTCTTCACAGTGACTGGTATGGGGCTGCATTTTGCATTTGTCCTGAACACAGGGTTGATAATACGGTGATGTCTCTGCTGTTGCTGAGCAGGACTTAAACAGAGCCAAGGCCTTTTGAGCTTTTTGGTACTCCCACAATGGCAAGGAGGCTGCAGGTGCAGGGGAGGCTGGGAGGAGACACAGCCAGGATAGGTGACCCAAACTGACCAAGGGGATATTCCAGACCATATGGCATCACGCTCAGTATATGAATTTGGGTATAGGAGGAAGGAGGGACATTTGGAGTTGTGGTGTTTGTCTTCCTAAGTCACCATTACAGGAGACGGGGACCTGCTCTCCTGGAGATGGCTGAACACCTGCTTGCCCATGAGAAACAGTGATTTAATTCTTTCTTTTGCTTTCTTGAGTGAGCAGTTTTTGCCTTCCCTAATTGACTGCCTTTAACTCAACCCAAGTGTTTGCTTTCTTTTACTCTTCCGATTCTCTCCCTGATCCTGATGGTGGGGGAGTGAGTGAGTGGCTGTGTGGGGATTGGCTGGTGTTAAACCACAACAAAACAACAAGCAACTTTTGGTAAATAATCATATATCACACGACTACATGGGTATATTTTCCATGCGTGATAAACAAAGAACTTCAGCTTATAAACATCAAAAGATATCTATGCATCCCCTCAAGCACTAAGCCCTGGAGGGAAAAATATGCATTTTTCTTTTCTCCTGATTCCCCTTCTGGTGTTTCTTCAGTTTATCCTTAGTTACCTAAGGATTTAACATAATGTTCTTACCTGTAAGAAGAAAGAAATGCAGCAGGTCATCTTATTAGAAATTAGGATGCACATGCTATGGCTTGATGGGAGATACAGTAGCAGTGTTAGCCATAATGCCTATGTTTCACCTACAGTTTTTTAAGTTAAAATGGAAGTTAATAATTCTATTATCGCATGTTCATGAAGAAGCAGGGCTGGGATGGAAGGAATTAAATGGTGAGATTGTACATAAGATACACTCAGTGTTAGTGCAAGGTTTTAATAATTTCAAAAATTTCATAATTGCCATAATCTTTGTAACTGACATATTTTCTACTTCTTCAGATCCATTTCTATTTTTTGCACACAGTAAAATAACAGTAAAAGATTGATTGAATTTCACCTATATCTTATTTAATATAGTAATGGAAACCTTGACAGAAATGGTCAAGAAATTCCAAAAATAGATAGGCTGAGGCAGTAAATGGTAACACATCATGTTGTGTGCAGATAATATGTTGCTGTTATTGATAGCAAAGTCAATTATTAACCTAGTCAGAACAATATATTCAATATGAATCCTGATTGCCCTGAAGATCAATTTAGACAAATCTATATTCAAGCTGACAGTGATGTGAAGCATAAAATTTGAGGGGTTTGCACTTTTAGATTTTAAATGGAGTATATGACAAAACAAATGTAAATACGGAAGGGCTTTTTCTTTTGCTTTATTTAGCAAAATTGCACTGCTCACCATCCCTTTCTCTGCCGTCAAGGAAAGGTACAAAAAGAAAGAGCGCTGAAAAGGGAATGACACAAAATCAAGTTTTTTACAGTTACTGGTGCAGGAAAGATTGATGCAGTTTGCAAAGTCACCTTCACATGATTTTTATATTTGTCATGGTTGCCTTGTCTAGTCTGCTTCTCAAAAATTGTTGAAGATTATTAAAGATCTTATCTGAGGAAAGGAAAGTGGTCTCTGTTCACTCTTAGATAACTTTAGAGATGGGCCAACCCTTTTTAAGCAATCTCACTGGACATTTGTGCCTCAGGGCAAAATATGTCACCTTCATACCTCTCTATATAAATCACTCTATGCTTATAACACATATTCTGAATTCCAAATGGATCATCAGTCTCTTTAAAAGTAGTGACAACACATTTAATAGCTACTGAAAAATATGTAAAATGGACTAGTGCAGAAAGAAAAGGGCAGCTTTTAAGTATTCATTGTTCATAGTTGATCCTTTGTGCAATGGGTGAATTTTCTCCTGTGCTAAATTTGTGGAAGAAAATGCCTTTGAGTTTGTTTAAATCTACCCAACTGTCAAAAAGGAAAATGTTACATCCGGTAGTAGTCTATCTAGTGGTTTTCTTGGCAAATCTATCTAAGATATATCTCAAATTAATGGCAAGTATGATTTTGCTCAATGAGTTAGAACAGCAACTGAGCTTTAAAATTATGCTTTCCTCTTTCACAAAAGCTTCTACACTCATCACCCTGAGAGAGATCACCTGGGTTTGAGATTAATATCCATACTGGTGCAAAGCACTCTGAATACCTACTGGATACCATGTAATACCACAATGAGCAGTGCCACCACGTTCCTGAAATAGGTGTATGTGTTGGAACAGGCCAGAGTGTGAAAATGTGCTACATGCCTTCAGTGTATTGAAGAGTGGTTGAAAATTATGGAGGTGAAAAAAGCGAAACGCGTCGTAGGAACCTACTGTCATTTCAGGTGGATCTTTCTTTGATCCTTGTTTTCAATCCTGGTCTTGCCTTGAAGCTTAACAGCTAAACAAGCCAAAAAATTGTACTAGGGAAAAATCTAGAGATTGAGCAGTATCAGTGTCGTGGTTTAAACCTAGATGGAAATCAAGCTCTACGCAGCCACTCCCCTTCCCCTACTCAAGTTGAGATAAGGAAATATTTATTGGAAAAAGCAATTAGATAAGAAAACAAACAGTAACAATATAATTAACCGAAGTATACAGAAACAGCATGATTATATGTAAAAGGCTCAGAGAGTCCAGCTGACCCAATGTAAGTACAGCTGGTGCCATGTGGCTCCTGAGACAAAGAAGGAAATGGTGGACAAAACCATCCACACTCACATTTTTCCCCCAAGCCTATGGCAAGGAAAGAAACCAACAGTGTCAGACAAATTTTTTGCACCCACGCTCCTTCCCCGAGCCCAAGACAATATAAAACAATGACAGACAAAGCCCACCACTCCGTTCACCACTTACTCCCCCGGAAAGAAGGAACAAAAATGATGGTGGAGGAGCCGCACATCCCCTTTTCCTTCCACTTGAAGTAATGAACCCTTCTTCACCGAAGTGAGAATCCCTTACTCGTGCCCCTGCAGCGATGATGTGAGCGATATAGAATAACAACCTGAACACAGCCACACAGCTCCACGCTCCACCTAGGACAATCAGCAAGCACCAGTCTGTTGAGGGGTGTTCTGGGACACTCAAATCTACCTAACAACCAGTCATAAAGAGCATGTGATATCACTGAGTTGCTTTCAGTTCTGTGCATGATGATATGCTTCATGCCACTGGCTATGCCTGTGAGCTAAACAAAAGTTGATAAATGATCTCAGATCATTCAATCAGTTTGTATCCATGGTCCAATGAGCTAGCTCCTGCTACAGCAGGCTGACTACAAGTTCCCTCTTCCTTATGAAAGCACCTATCCTGGTCTGAAGTTTCTATCACTCAAAGTCACTGCTTTATGAGAAGTTTTTTCATTTGACAGTGATTGAAATTCAACGAAGACTGTATTGCATGCAAGAAAATAATTTGTGTTAGTTGCAACTATTCCACTTTAAAATTTTATCCTACCTAATGGTTCAGTGGCATTTGCCAGATATCAGCTTCATAATTTAAGGGATTCTGGCAGAATGGAGACTTGGCAGAATGAAGACTGGGCAGCATTTCCTGCTAGATTCTAGATTCCTAATTCTAGATTATCAGCTAGTTAGATTTTGTTGTGGATTTTTAAAATGACACGTAATATTTCTAGGTTCAATTTTATTTCCTGATTTTATTTTCTTCATAGAAATTACTGGTTTATTATTTTAATTTCTTATTTTGAGAGGAGATTATTTGGTTCATGGCCTATTCTTTCTTTGAATGCTTCTAAATTAGATCCTGGAAGCAATGTTAGATATAATAGATTAACAGTATTATGTGAAAAAAGGGAATATGATAGTTTTTTATTTTTCTTTTCCTTTTTTTCCCCCTTTTTTTTCTTTTTTTCTTTCCTTCTTCATTTTCTTTTTCTATGTTGTCAACAGAATGAAAAATTTAATTTAGGAAAGTGCACATGAAGATGACACGTTCTCCCATGCACCAAATGGTTTAAAAGGCCAGTCTCACAAGTCTTTGGATATTTGCTAGTTTATAAACGCAAGTCTCCCAAATATCCTACCTATTTTATTATATTTTGAACTTTTCAGTTGTAGAATGGTGCTGTGAGTGTGAATCTGAAAACGTTAATCAATGGGGCTGCAAAATATATGTACTCTGACTTGTTACAAAGATCCACTCAGCCTGTATGTCTGTCCTGGATGTGTTAGAAAAACTGGAACTAGATTAATGCTGACATAGCTGTGATAAATCAGTTAGCTCTATTGCTAAGATAAATTGACAGTGGTATAAATAGCCTTTACAAATTCTACATATCCTCCAGACTTTATCCAATAAATAAAACCTCAGTAAAAACGTGTGCTTACTCTTTGATTGTGGACTATAAAATTGCATTTTTTTATCTGCTTCAGAGAGTGTCTTTAAAAACAAAAACTGTGGATTGTTTTGCATTTTATTTATTCATTTATTTTGAGTCATACAATTTGAAAGTAAATGATATAGATACAATGTCAATACAGTGCTTTGGGCACTTTAAGCAAATATTGAAAAGGTTGACTGCAAGCACAATCCTGCAAATTCTCTCATTCCTGAAAAACATTCTTCAAGCAATATTGGAGGGTTGTATGTAAAGGGATATAGAAAAAAAAAATCTTTTTCTTGGACAATGGCTTTTTTTTTTCTTAGAGAATTTTCTCATTGTATCTAACCATAAACAGGGAAGGGAAGGGAAGGCTCGGGAAGGTTCGGGAAGGGAAGGTTCGGGAAGGTTCGGGAAGGTTCGGGAAGGTTC
>VZTH01007944.1:8273-41340 GCA_013397815.1 Aleadryas rufinucha | reverse complement strand
AAGGGAAGGGAAGGGAAGGGAAGGGAAGGGGAAATGCTGTGGACACAAAACAGCAATAGGAATAAAAATGGGGTTTTGAAAAGTTTCCAACTGATAGAATATTTTGCAATTTTTTTATATAACAATGAATCTCATGCGTATCATCACAATATTTTCAATCTAATGAGATCTTATATCTAGCTAAGACCCAGTGCAAGTTCTTAACTTAATCTTCAAAGCACTCAGTGGAATAGTAGCAGGTCATCTCAGGAGCGTCTTCAGCAGCCAAAATTGACTGCACTGTGTGAAGCTAGTATTTGTGTGAAAGTCACTCAGTTTCTTACTCAAGGTCTAATAAAGATATCAAAAGCACAGTACAAATCAGAAAAATTCTGGTCTTGTCTGTTCTTACCTAATAAATTTACACCATTATAATCCTCTCTGTTAAATGACATAGATTTAAATGTGTACTATATCTTTATGCTCATGTTTAAACCAGTAATAAAAAAAATTATGTTCTGCTGTACTCTAGTGAAGTCAAGAGCACATAGCAAAGTGTGAGGAAAACACCCTCACACTTTGCTATGAAAATGTATTCTATTTCTCTTTTTTTTTTTCATTTCATCATATATTACACTTTTATGCATTTGTTTTCATTTTTCTTCCTTGCCATTACATTTCAGATTCTGTTGGGTTTAATAGGAATTGTCGTCAGGTTGAAATTTCATATTTTTTTATCTCTTTGCAGATAAAATGAAAATACAGTGCTGGAATAAGATAACTTATTTTAAAACTAAACATCAAGATTCAATAAATAACTAAATGCTCAAAACAAAGAAACAAGCATTTCCTTCTCTCCAGTGTCCTGTATTTTCATTAAATTACACATTATTTATGTGTAGGAGATGAGGTTTTTCCCTGGTGGATTAATTAGTACTAATGGCTGTTTTTGTAAACTATGATTTTTTTTATTGTTATTTTAGATCAAGCAATGCCTCATTTAATGTATTTTTTACTGAGTAGAAGAATTTAATCAGAAAAATGTACAAAAACAATATAAATCATACATAATTTCAAGGGCTTTCAGAATTTTTTAAACATCAGAAACTGTGCTGTATTTTGTACAGAAATTGATTTCTCTGAGTTAAGGAATGATTTGGAAATGCTGTAAAGTTTTTTCTTAAAAGACTGGAGTCCTGATATTAGTCCAAAGGTTTTTAGTCAGGTGTTAGTCAAAGTGTTACTCACCTACTAAAACTAAATGAAGGTTTGGTTGTTGGTTTGGGTTTTTTTATGTTGATAAATTGCATATTTGTGTAAAATAAAGCGAAAGCCTTTTGACATACTTGGTGTTATTTGGTATACTATTTATATAAAAGTTTTTTAGCATAGGAGCTCAGTTTCCTGAAGCCTTATGTGGCAAGCTGTGAGCTTTCACCTAGATATGGTGAACTTTTGCCTAGTTAAATAAAAGAAGGCCCTAGAGATTGTTCAAGACTGAAGATAAGGAAGGTACAATCACCAGAGGAACCTGCAGCCTAGAGATAAGGAAAGAAATTGCTCACCTATGAAGAGACCTAATGAAGAACAGGAATATACCAGACCCTAATACAACTACTGACCCAAATTTCATGTGAGGGGTGGGGAGCTTAGATTGTAAGGGTATGACTGCCTGGGGATTTCTTCATTCAGGGTCCCTCTTCAGACACAGCCAGCTTGAGCTGAAGTGCTATTAATAAAAGGTACTTTTATAGTGGAATACATCTTTTAGTTTATTTATTCAGCAGAAATCTAGTCCAGCTCTGTTATAGTGGCTGGCATGCATAATTTCTATAACACATATAAAGTATTAAAATAATCCAGAATACTGCTCATTAAAAGAAAAGTAATATGGTTTTGTCTAACTTGTCACATTTGGTCTAATTTTTCCACATAAACATTTGCAGGAATAGTGCATGTACATGTACAGCTTGCTACAAATATGTAATTAGGTTTAATGTATTATCTAATATGAGTTATTTTCCTGTCTGAAATAGAAAGGAGACACCTTGCTTTTTGATAAATATGGACATGATAAATATGGTATATACCAGTATCTACAGAAAATTTAGTTCAGCATCTGGATGAAAATATAGATCATTATACTCCGAAAAACAGTATCCCTTTTCTAAAAGAACACATTTTTCTCTTTTCACTAGTCTCCTTTCAAACTCAGGATTCAGTGTCATCACAAAAACCCATAAATGTATATTAGCGAGACACTTCTGAACAATGGCTTTCCTCCATTGCCTTTTCCTATATTTTTGCAGTAGGATGTTTCCCTTCAGGCTTCTGAAAACAGAAATGCTATTTCATTTTTTATAAGTGACTTCCTCTCCTATGTTCACTGGTTTTGGCATTACCTTATGCCTTTGATATAATTTTAACCTCTGTAAAATCAGTAACATGAAATTTCTTTTAAAACAAAAGAATGACAAAAAGACTGCTCTGAGTTTGGTTCAATAGTTGACTTTTTTCTCGTGTTATAAGGAATTTTCTTCAATGTGGTGAAAAAATTTTGAATCCTTCAAACATTAAATGATTCAGAAAGCAATTCTGGGAAATGTATTGGTGGAAATGAATCTATTTCTGGCATTGGCTTTCACCAGTTCTAAATTCAGAAAGAGTTCAGGGAATTCTCTGTATCTATGCTCACAGGCAGTTAGTATACAAACAGTTCCACTGACTTCAATGAGGGTCCTTAGGCAAATAGTGATGGAGTACAACGAATTATGTCAACACTGCAAAATAAAAGAGGGACAGTATTTGTTCTTTAGCTTTGAGGCTAAAAAAAATACTTTGGGTACAGTCACATGACATTTCACTGGTACTGGGTGTCCTCTGGATTGCAAATGATGTCCCTATATTCACACAAACATATACATATATGCACACGCATGCATGTACATGTGCACATACTATTTTCTAATTTTAAATATCTGAAATGTTAAAGATCTGTGAGGGAGTTTGCCAGATTGATATTTTACAGAGTCACATGAAAATTTTGTAATAAATATCTATTTGTATTCCACTAGTGATTGGAAGAATAAGAAATGTTAAGAAAATCATTCATTCACCTTAAAGGTTAATTTGTTGAGTAACAGTCAAAACTGGTGAAACTTGCAGCGATAAAAAAGGCAAAGAAGCACAGAGGGACTCTAAGAAAAATTACTTTTTTATCCTCTGAGTATTTTTAAACTTAGGTTTTACACAAAGGACCACCTGTCTATAAAAGTAAACAAGTACTAACTACATGAAATTTATTCCATCAGAATTCAACATAGGCAGCAGTTTTCCTCATGAAGACCACTTGTGCAGGTTTTGCCTTGAGAGGGAAATCTTTATATCATCCAGATATCCAGCTCATCTGCAAGAATGGGTGTTATCCTAGAACTGCATATAAAACTAGATAGGCACATTCATACATCTAAAACAAGTATTTTCTACATATTTATCTAAAACCCCACATAAAAAAAAGAAATCAGGATATGATGAGAAACTAAGAAATTCCAGGAGATACTCTGCTGATGCACTATAGATGCATTTCTATTTTGTCATTGCATTTGTTTAGGGTGTTTTGTTTTTGCTTTTTTCTTTTTTTCTGCAGGAAAGGAACCATATAAACTTGTGAACAAAGGTTTTCAGGATACTCAAGTTTTACAAACTCTGTCAATGACTAGTCATACTTGAATATAAAAGCAAAATGAAACATAAACCTAGTATGTCCTTCTGAGAAATAAATCTGAATAAGCTTCTTGGAATATATTTGTTGTAGTTCCATCATCTTTCCATGGACATGACGGACTTCTGTTTTAAATATATGACAACCAATGTCAGCGTAGTCATTTGCTGTGTGGAAAAGATCAGAATTTTTTTTATTGATTCAATGAGATTTTTTAATGTACCGGGCTCTTTAGAAGTCTGCAAAATCTAAATCTATAGGCTGATTTTCAGAAGTATTAGCTTTAAAAGGTGTTGATCATCCACCTATTTTTTAATTATTAGTACTGTAGAAAGACACCTGGTGTCTCATTCTGATCAGAAAGATACAAGCTTCTGATCCTTAAGAATTATATAATTACAGATACTAAAGAGAGAAGTACTGAGTAATCTCTGAAGAAAGAGAAACGTGCAAACTGTATTTTATGGATTCCCGTCTTCTTCCTGGCAGTTCAGTTCAACATGTTATAATGCTTATAATTCTCATCAAGACCACTATTCCTTGTTCCACAAACTGTGTACACATTCATAAACAAAATACAGGTTTTAGCTCAAAAATCTTCTTCTGTAAATGTCAGAAATTGCCAATGACCTACAGTGTGCAGGCAGCTGTTCACGGTTTGTTTTTGTATTTTTGTGGGTGAGTTTGTTCTGTTCATTTGGTTTGGGGTTGTTAGTTTAGGTTTCTTTTTAGGGAGTTTTTTATTTGTTGTTAAAATAGTGGTTACTTCTCTCTGGGCTAAAGAAAAAGGTTTATTTGGTTGCTTGATTTCGTTTGATTGGTTGGTTGGTTGGTTGGTAGGTTGGTTGTTTTTTTTTTTTTAAAAAAAACCAAAATAGCATACAAACAAAACCAACCCAACCCCCCAAAAATATTCTGCAGAAAATGAAAAGAATAATACCGTCTAACTACACTTTTAACTAGAAGGGGTTATCATAGCTGATTGTGGGCACCTTTACACTGGCTAAACCCTAAAAATATCTAGTCATTGGCTTACACAAAGGCCAGTTTAAAAGTGTGATTTACCAAATGGAGGAAAGACTGTCTTAACTCACCACGTCTACACCATGACACTGTGGACTGGAATATATGTTATCATGAGGAAAAACCCTGAAAACAATTTACCTTTAAATTGATTTCTATGTCACCAAGTCAAGTTCCTAAGTCCGCTACTGAACCTTTCTTGCATTAGAAAATCTGAGAACATGTGAAAAGAAGATTTGCCGTACAGAGCCAGTCAGACAATATAAATATTGACTGTGAGGAATATTTTGTGGACAGAGAGCCCTGGTGTCAAGCTAGGGCTTTTACCTGAAATTGCCTCTTGGAATAAATACTTTCCTCACCTCCTTTGGAAAAAAAACCCAATTAATTCTCATTCTCATAAAATGATATGATATAACTTTTTTTTTTAACCTTCTTTTTCAAATTAAAAATTGATACAACATATCTGTAATATCCCCCATAGAATAGAGAATTTTTTCTCTCTTAAGGAATTTGCACAATTGTCACCTTGCATGGAAATAGCACAGTAAACAGACTGCAGATTGGAAAGGAGAATGTGGATAAAGAGAAGGACGGAGGAAAAGATTTGAATCTGAACGTGATACTGAGAGAACTCTAAGAATAAAACTGTATTTTAAAGCCAGGAGGATTTGTAAACATACGATTCTCTTTGACAAATGCAACTCGAAACATAAGGTACTGAGCAGCCAAACAGATCTTTTATATTACATGTTAGTGTAAATTAGGAATTGATTTTCCTTCACTTGTCTTTTCGAAGCATTTCTATGTTGTCTTTATCAGATGCTGTAAATAATCACCTTATTTGCATTTTACTATAACCTTTTAAGTTAAAAGTAGTTTCAAAAAAGCTACCTAAGGTAAGCTTACCAAAGTTGCACAGATCCAAATAACTAGGTCACTGCAGCATTTGTACACAGAGCCCAACACTCCTACCAATTTCCACAAGGAGGCCATAGGGTAACAAGTTATACATCCACTAAAGCTTCATAAATCAATTTGAGAGCTAATGTTATAGAGGTCAGCAGAGAAAGCATCTTCAGTGATCAGTGATAACCAGAAAAAAACACTCACAACACTGTGAGTTACTGGGGAATATTACTGAAACAAAGCATCCCAAAGGAGAATGTAAGAAATAGAACACTTTCTTTTGATAATGCTGCAAAATTTCAAATGGTTTCTGTTTCAAGGCTACAAAACAGAATCCTTAATAAAATTGTCATTTCTATTGAAAGTGCTAGATAATACAATTGATAATCATGGAAGAGGAAAAAAGATAGATGCATCAAAATACATAAATCCCAATCTATGACAAATAGTATAAGTATTCAGTCAGTTCCTATGCACTGTATAGACTAAACGTAGTGTTATGTAGGCTGTCACTGAGTCGCAGAGAAGACGATTGTTGTTATGTATAGCCTTTTCTACAGCACATTTTGTCAGGTTAAATCCTGAGAAATGAGGAAGGACAATTGACCATGATTTGATGAGGACTTTTTGGAGCAGAGGGTAGGGACAGATGGGTGAAAAAAGACAGTAATCAGGGAATCTGCAGCAGAAAAACAAACCAGAAGAGAAAGAGGAAGTTTGTATGCAAAGGGGTAGAAGGAACACTTTCAAACTATAGAAATGGAGTGGGAAGGAAAAAGATTTATTTTCCAACCTTTTTTTATCTTTATCGCTCAGCACAGCAGTTCAAACTTTTAAAAAAAATTTAATTATCTTGTTCCAGTTAAATCAAATATAAATTTAAATGTGAAAAATCACTGATTTTTTTTTTTACACATTCTCATCTCAAAGGAAAGATGAGAGTGTTACCCTAGGCTTTTGACTTTGTTGGTTTGTTTGTTTGTTTGTTCACCTGGGGTTTTGTTATTTCCTTGTTTGCCTGCTTTGATTCCATAGCTTTTAAACATTTTAATCTCAAAGTTAAGTGCTTTAGCATACAACATTTTTGGTGGTAAGCAATGGGAAGCACAGACCTTACTCTTGAATTTCCAGGATCCATGGACCACCAGAGGGGAGTTCTAAAGGAACAGTTTCAGTATGAAATAACCTGGATGTTTGTAGCATCCTCCTACAGTCCTTGATACCCACAAAACAGAAGGCTTTTGAAGTTTATTTAGTGTGTTTTGCTCTCAGCTGGATAAGAAGTGCTTTAATTCATTTATTTTCTAGAGCTGAGCCAAACTGAATAGTTTATTGGATCTTAAACTGAATATTTATCCTCCTGTGATCCTCAGGAGAATTTGAGACAGAGCAAAAATCTGCAACAAATTATTTTGATACTATCATTTTTCCCCTAACTATAGCTGTCTTTCCTGAAGATTGGCCTTGAAAACCAAACACAATTCAAGTCAACCAAGTATATCATCAGAAGTGGAATGTGTCTGAACTAATATGTGAATTGATGTTCTTGTTGACTACGCTTTTCAATATTTTTTTTCTTGGAAAACTGATGCCCATTACAGTATTTCTTCCATGATACCCCTTGCAGTAAAGTTATTTGGTAGATTTATGAGATACTGCTGAAAATTCATGCATGTATTCAAAAGAACAGAAGGCCATCGTATTTGAATGATATGCAAATAAGAGATAAAATAGTTGAGGTCACACCTCTATGAAGGTATGAGCCAGATTCTGCATTGGATTGAGTCTGTTCTAAGCAGCTGTATCTGAAGGCTTTAGGTATTGTATAATTTTACTGTGTAAGCCTTTAGTATATTTATTAGGTTTACATGCCAAAATTTTGGTAGCAGGAAAGCTGCAGGGGTGCCTTCTATGAAAAGAGACTAGGAGCTGCCCCTATGTCAGGAAGAGTCAGCTCAAGCTGGCTCTAAGATGGACCCACATCTGGCAAACTAAGCCCATTATCTATGTTAGTGGTGCCTGTGATATCATATTTTAAAGAGATGGTCAAAAATTCTGTGCAGCAGATTTGAGAGAGGATTGAGAAAATATGAGAAAAACAACTATGCAGACACCAAGATCAAATAAGAAGGAAAAGGAGGAGGTGCTTCAGGCATTGTAACAGAAATTCCCCTGCAGTTCATGAAGAAGACCGGGGTGACACATGATGTCCTCCTGAAGCCCATGGAGGACCACACTGAAGCAGATATGCACTGGCAGTCTGTGGAGGAACCTGTGGAAGACTGACATTGGACCATGTCAATCATGAATGAAGCTGCAGCCCACAGAGACCCCACACAGGAACAGGTTCTTAATAGGAGACAAGGCCCATGGAGAGAAGCCCAAATTAGTGCAGCTTTTCTGAAAGAAGCTGTGGGAGCCATATTGGAGCAGTCTACTTCTGAAGGTCTCTAAACTCTATCACATGGAAGCGGCTCACAATGAAGCAGTTCTTAAAGCATTGAAGCCCGTGGGAAGGGGTGTTGAAACAGTTTGGGAAGNTTTGTTGGTTTGTTTGTTTGTTTGTTCACCTGGGGTTTTGTTATTTCCTTGTTTGCCTGCTTTGATTCCATAGCTTTTAAACATTTTAATCTCAAAGTTAAGTGCTTTAGCATACAACATTTTTGGTGGTAAGCAATGGGAAGCACAGACCTTACTCTTGAATTTCCAGGATCCATGGACCACCAGAGGGGAGTTCTAAAGGAACAGTTTCAGTATGAAATAACCTGGATGTTTGTAGCATCCTCCTACAGTCCTTGATACCCACAAAACAGAAGGCTTTTGAAGTTTATTTAGTGTGTTTTGCTCTCAGCTGGATAAGAAGTGCTTTAATTCATTTATTTTCTAGAGCTGAGCCAAACTGAATAGTTTATTGGATCTTAAACTGAATATTTATCCTCCTGTGATCCTCAGGAGAATTTGAGACAGAGCAAAAATCTGCAACAAATTATTTTGATACTATCATTTTTCCCCTAACTATAGCTGTCTTTCCTGAAGATTGGCCTTGAAAACCAAACACAATTCAAGTCAACCAAGTATATCATCAGAAGTGGAATGTGTCTGAACTAATATGTGAATTGATGTTCTTGTTGACTACGCTTTTCAATATTTTTTTTCTTGGAAAACTGATGCCCATTACAGTATTTCTTCCATGATACCCCTTGCAGTAAAGTTATTTGGTAGATTTATGAGATACTGCTGAAAATTCATGCATGTATTCAAAAGAACAGAAGGCCATCGTATTTGAATGATATGCAAATAAGAGATAAAATAGTTGAGGTCACACCTCTATGAAGGTATGAGCCAGATTCTGCATTGGATTGAGTCTGTTCTAAGCAGCTGTATCTGAAGGCTTTAGGTATTGTATAATTTTACTGTGTAAGCCTTTAGTATATTTATTAGGTTTACATGCCAAAATTTTGGTAGCAGGAAAGCTGCAGGGGTGCCTTCTATGAAAAGAGACTAGGAGCTGCCCCTATGTCAGGAAGAGTCAGCTCAAGCTGGCTCTAAGATGGACCCACATCTGGCAAACTAAGCCCATTATCTATGTTAGTGGTGCCTGTGATATCATATTTTAAAGAGATGGTCAAAAATTCTGTGCAGCAGATTTGAGAGAGGATTGAGAAAATATGAGAAAAACAACTATGCAGACACCAAGATCAAATAAGAAGGAAAAGGAGGAGGTGCTTCAGGCATTGTAACAGAAATTCCCCTGCAGTTCATGAAGAAGACCGGGGTGACACATGATGTCCTCCTGAAGCCCATGGAGGACCACCATGAAGCAGATATGCACTGGCAGTCTGTGGAGGAACCTGTGGAAGACTGACATTGGACCATGTCAATCATGAATGAAGCTGCAGCCCACAGAGACCCCACACAGGAACAGGTTCTTAATAGGAGACAAGGCCCATGGAGAGAAGCCCAAATTAGTGCAGCTTTTCTGAAAGAAGCTGTGGGAGCCATATTGGAGCAGTCTACTTCTGAAGGTCTCTAAACTCTATNATGAAGCAGATATGCACTGGCAGTCTGTGGAGGAACCTGTGGAAGACTGACATTGGACCATGTCAATCATGAATGAAGCTGCAGCCCACAGAGACCCCACACAGGAACAGGTTCTTAATAGGAGACAAGGCCCATGGAGAGAAGCCCAAATTAGTGCAGCTTTTCTGAAAGAAGCTGTGGGAGCCATATTGGAGCAGTCTACTTCTGAAGGTCTCTAAACTCTATCACATGGAAGAGGCTCACAATGAAGCAGTTCTTAAAGCATTGAAGCCCGTGGGAAGGGGTGTTGAAACAGTTTGGGAAGGACTGTATCCCAATGGAGGGACCTCACACTGTAGCAGAGTACCAATATGAGGAGGAAAGACCAACAGGTATGAAGCCTTATAAACTGACTTCAACCCACTTTACCCAGGCCCCTGAGCTACTTGAAGAGAGGCGGTAGAGAAGTCAGGAGGAAAGTTGTGCCTGGAAAGAAGTGAATTGGGAGAGGGTTGGTGGTTTTAGATTTGTTTTTCATAAGTAGAAATAAATTGAAGTAAATTGAATCCAATCTGTTTTGCCCATTAGGGTAATTGGTGAGTCAACTCCTGGTCCTTATTTCAGATCATGACCTTTCTCATTTTTTGTGTCTCTTTTGTCTCAATTTTGTCTCTCTGTTCTTTTGAGGAGGAGGAGTGATAGAGTGGCTTGGTGGGCACCTGGTGTCCAGCCAAGGTCAGCCCATCACAGAACCACAAACATTTTCAATAGTTAGAATGCTATTGCACACACACACACACACACAGAGGTGTCAGGAGCCTTCTCACTTGTTGAGGACCACACATTTTCCTTCTAAAAGGATAGAATCAATGCAGTATGGCTTTAAATTCATGGAGATCTTCATGAGCTAATCTTTAGCATCTATAAATTCATGTTCATTCCATGTAATCCAATTTTCAGTGCTAAAAAAACTTAAAATTATATGCCTTGCACAATCATTTGATAAGAAGGATCAAGGTAAGCTTTTTTCAGAAGCACATGCATCAGTGTTCAGGCTGTGCTTTATATTGACACACGTGAATATGGATTTAGCTGATTTTAAATTTTTAAACAACTTTTAAACAGATGTTTCATTTGTATACTGAATCATTTCATATAACTGATTCAGTATTAAAATTACAATAAAATACATAGGTGTTTCTTTAATAGTTACCTGTTACGTCTTGTTGGGGTTTTAGAAGTTCTCCTTTTGTTTTCTTTTTCTCTTAAAGAATTTTTCCCTACACACATTGCTGAGGGGGGAGCCATTGCCAAGGTACTTAAGAGAGACAAAAGACTCGGCCGTGGGGAGGAGTCCCAGCTGGCTGGCCCCTTTTACCTGTGAAAAGGAGGTTGGACAGCGCCCCTAGTCCACTTGTGCTCTGGCATTGGGAGGGGAAGGAGGCTGCATCGCTGTGGAGAGAATCCACCATCACCGCAGGCTTCTGCCTTCTGCTGCTTTCCTCCAACTGTGAGTGGAGCTTGCTCGCTGGAGCGGCTTTTTGCATGGGAGCCCTATTTTTTACACCCTACCTCACTAAAAGGAGACACCTTTCCACCATCTGCTCGGGTGTCTCAGGGAGACCCCCCCGGGATCCTTAAGCCCGTTTTTTCCCTGCCTTGCTGGGGAGCTGAGCCGAGGCTGTTCTGCCTCCTCCCCCCACCGCCGTTCGTCTGCTGCTGCTGCTGTGGGATTTTGCTACATTGTACCAGCACACCTCCTGCCTGTCCAGACGTCCCCGGACTCCCACTTCAACTCCAGCGTTTGATACATCTGATCTACTGCCCAGGATTTTGTGTTGGTCCCTGCTGTTCCAGTTTGCTGTTCCCGAGGGTCCGGCTGGGCACCGGGTTCAGCTGCCCCAGGGGGTTTGTGAGGGAAGCTTTTCCATCCGCCATTCCCGCGTGGTGCCCGAGCTCGCTCCGGAGCGCCCCCTGCAGGCGCGGGGGAACCATCGCACCCGCCCTGCTCACCGGGAGCCGCCAGCGCCCCCTGCCGGCTGTGAGCGTCACTGCACCGAAGGGGAAAGGGCCTGAGAGCCGAGAGAGGCTGGCACTGGGTTACTGGTTCTGTTTGGTGTCACTGCCACAGCTATTGTTGTTTGTTTGCCTTGTTTTTTATATATATCTATATCTATATCTATATATATAACTAAAGAACTATTATTCCTATTCCTCATACCTTTGCCTGAAAGCCCCTTAATTTCAAAGTTATGGTAATCTGGAGGGAAGGGGGTTGCATTTTCCATTCCAAGGGAGGTTCCTGCCTTCCTTACAGACACCTGTCTTTAAAACCAAGACAGATCTTTAACCAACTTGTTTTAAAACAACAGGTGATGAATAATGGCACATATTTCAGAAAGTGCTATGAGTAAGAAGAAAGAAGACAGGTTCCTTAAAAAAAACCTAAAGCAGAAATATTACAGTGGTTTTCACATACATTGTCTCTCTCTTGCTAAACTGAGGTTTGGAATGGCTTGTGCACATAAAACAAATACTAAAAGAGCTCTGTTTTGCTGGATTTTAGTATAGGATTGCTCTAATATTGATACCAATTTGAATGCTGCTCAACAGCCTACAGGAGATCTGCATTTTGATGCAAATAGTGTTATCTCAGTCATTAGAGGTTTTAGGATATAGGCTAAGGATTAATATTTATAGCTGCCTGGAGAAGTGGGAATTAATCCCACAGTTTATTTTAAGACTTGTTTTCACTCCTTATTGGAAGGGAAAAAAAAGAGACATAACAGAGTTCTGAAACATAGTTATAGATGCCCAGAACACTAAGCATCACTGAATTTTGCATATCTGTAAGGTTAACATTTCTGCTCTAAAGCAGGTAGGTCAAAAACATCTGAGTTTTGATATCTTTTTTTTTCATCAAAATTCTTTTTCAGACCTGAGAGACAGGTTTTCAAACCATGACATTCTTCTGAAAAGAAAAATTGCCAGTTCTCATCCACCACTGCACCATAATTTCTGCCAGATCACTTCATAGCTCCCCAGTGAACTGAGGAAGATGTGCTGAAAGCATCGTCATACCATGAAACTTACAAGAATTTTGCACTAATTTAATAGTAAGAGAGATAGTATTGATTATGGTTCTTCTACTGTCTATTTCTGTAGAAAAAAAATTTAAGACAAAGCACCAAAGAATCAGTGTTAACAGTTATGCAACCATGCATCAAGACAAGGCAGTGATTAGAAACTTAAGAAATAGAGTCAACATATTCGTAAATCTCAGGTTTCTATGGATTTTAGATTCAGTTCCACAACCCCATTTCACCTCTTCTTTTAAAATGATTCTGCGGAAGGTAAAATCACTAAGGAATATGGCATTTTCTTCTGAAACTGAAAATATTTATTTAATATAAACTTTAAAAGATGATCAAAAAAAGAAATATAGAGGTGAAGCAGTTAAATTATTTTTGTTAAGTAAGTCAGGTACCTACATTCAAAACTTAGAGAAGTGAAGAAAATTCTCAATAAAAGAGAGACTCAGATCAGAAAGAAAAATCCCTCCAAAGACTACCAGACACACTGGGAAAAGCACAGATGTGGTTTTAACAATTTTTCCCTGGTTAATAAAAGGCTAGAATTACCCCTATATATTTTAAACCTCCCAAAATAAGATATTCTTTAGAGTAACCTTAACCCTAACTTAATCTTTTTTTCCCCCCATTATTTAAGAAGAGCAAGCCAACTGTGCAAGGCAATGTGTCACTCTGAATACCTATGAAACACAATGCTCATGAAAATATTTGCAAGCAGCTAAATATTTGAATAAAAGTACTACTCATTTGCTGTTATGAAGTGTGAATTATTGCCCTGTTGGGGATGTGGAGTGATTGAGCAGCCAGGTGGGAATTTGTCCCTTAACCAAGCCAACCCACCACATCTTGCTTATATTTTGAACCAGTTGTAGTCTGAAAAGGTACATTAGCTTCATGGGCTGCATCTGATAAGCCTGGGGATGAACTCTAAAAAGCTTATCTATTTCTGTCTGTGTAAGTTTGCCCTTAAAATGGAAGTGTAAAGCAACCTTTTCCATGGCAACTGCTGCAACAAAGTTTAACTCATGTTTTATATTCCCATATAATATACTGCCCATGACAACTTGACCTCAGAATTATCACTTTCATCCTCTTCTCCTGTTCTTTCCAGCTCTTTTACAGAAATGCTGACTTGCTGACTTTCCTGGTGGCAGAGATTACTTGTATTTCAGTGAGTTCAGAAATCTGCTTGCTGTGACTGATAGCCTGACTGTGTGTGCTGATAGGTCAGCCTAATAAAGCATTTAATTTTTCTTAGTCTGTCATTTTTTTCTTGGAATCCAAAAGAACTTTTTTTTTTTCATTTTGAGGCCTTCATCCTCTGCAACATTTGAAAGAAGTTGAACAGTTACAAAGTTTTTGCTAGGTGAAAGAGGAAAGAGTTTGATAGGGCAAAGACAGTTTAAGTCTTGTTTTCTTAAAAACCCATCAGAATCTAAGAAAAACATATCAGAAGCTAATCAGTAGAGAAAATTGCAGCTAGAGACTCCCCCATTCACACTTCAAGTACCTTCCTCAGACATGTCTAAGCCCTTTTCTCAGTTCTTGATCTAGGGTTCAGATTTCTTCACTAAAAAGCATTCTCTCAACTACCTTTTGTGTAAAACCTCATATTTAGAACATTTAGAAAGATAGTGGGACACCTGGGCTCCTTTTTTCCCATAGCCTAACCTATATAAAGACCATGCCCCTTCACTGATTTCCATAATCAATAAATTAGACACATTATGTCCCCTTCTTTTTTTATTGTTGTTTGCTTGTCTGGGGGGTTGATTTTGTATGGGTTTTTTGGGAATCTTTTTTTCTTACTTATTACTTCTTGTCTAAAAATATTAAGTAACTAAATATCCACAACTTTGCATTTAGCCTGAGTAGTAGTTTCCTGATAAAAATATTCCTAGGAAGTTAAAGATTTTTTTTTTTGTTTTTCACCTGGAAAGGGCATTGAACCCAGCAATCTTTGACAAAGGCAAAGTCTCAATCAGAGAGGTGTTCTTAGAGCATGACTAATACACAGTGACAGGATCTGACTCTTTACAAACTATCACTTACTTTTAAGTGCCATAACTGTCAGCCTCTAAGTTATTCATGTCTTTTGGACTACTCTTCATTCCTCCTATTGAAGCTATGTCACTATGCAGGAAAAAATTCATGATTTATGAGGTTAGAAAGAGTGCTGAGAAGTAAGTATAGCTAAATGTCTTTACAGCTGGAACATCTACTTCAAAGATGGGAACTCGATTTTGTGGGGTTTTATTCAGCCTGCTTTGACAGAGAAACATAGTTTATTTGATCATAAACATTTTCTCTTTTTTTAAGTGTATTTCATATCAACCAGTGTGGATAGATGTGTGAGGGTTCTAAGTTTATTTTTTCAAGCTTCACCAAGATCCACAGACTTAAAAGCTAGGCCCCACAACTGGGAAAAAAGCTTGTGCAAGTTCAGTTTGCTAAGTGCTAGAGAATGAATTTAGGAGAGAGAACTTTTAAACCAGCAGTGGCTGAACTTCTGAGGATACGCATTTCTTTGTTTTCGTATGTCCTGGCCTATAACCTGCTAAGTTCAAGTGCTGTGCTTTCTACCTTGATTCCTAATTCTTCCATCTCTGCAAAATAAAACCTCAGTTACATGTCTCATATTTCTTACAAGTCTTCCTTTCTATCACCCAGACTCTTTACTTTCCAAGCCACTCTAACATAGGGATAGAGTTTTTCAAACATCCATACTAGCATCCTTGTCAATTTGGTGAAGCTTCATTTCCTTCATGACCTTCTTTCGCATTGTTAGACACATGGCACCTTGCTTACCCTGTCTTAGAAATCATTATTCTTTTACTCCTGACGACATGTAAACCATCACAGTTAAATCTTGGGTTTAAATAGATAAGCTCTCAGTTGAAGGCCATCACCCCAACCCATCTATCATCTGAAAAAGAAAGGAGAATGAAACAGAGCATATACCAATTTCTAAGGCATTCTTTAAATCTTACAGTGTTGAGACTATTTCACACAGGCAGGTGTGACTAGCTCTTTGCTGATATAATTTGCCCACTGCAGGAAAGCTTCAAATAAATACACTAGTGATGTTTACCTACTCCATGTAGGAGACAAATCTTTGTGGTAGCTTAAGTGCATAAGTATCAGTTGGGTTTTCAATGATGGCAAAGGGGATTATTTCATGTGTATTTCTGTCTGTGAATTCCCTTCTGGAGAACTTTTTGAACCCATTGAGTGATTTAAAACTGATTTAACACAGGGGTGGAAATCTGAAAGATACATTACTTCTAGTTTCACAGAAATAAGTGGATGGCTAGTGCTGGGACGGACGTCTAATTACTTTCAAGCTGTCACACAACAGTCCTCACTAAGCTGTCCTATTTCTTTGTGGAAAAAGATTCCACAATTTATAGTATTGAATAAAAATTTACTAAAGATTTGGTGCATTAAAATCAAATTGATTAATCAATGAAAAGACACATATCTCTGTAAACAAGACTTCACTACAGCCAGTACTCTGTAATTGCTGTGACACAGAGGACTGCATCCTGAGCTACTAAGGAAGTGAATTAATTTGTGATTTTCTTTAATGTAGTATTTTAGATTTTTATTCATTCACAGTTTAAGTCTGTTTCTATTTGAAAATAAATTATTGTCTTTTTTTTCTCAATATATTTTAATAACATAGATTTTCAGGGTCCAAAACATGATTTTAAGGTATTATGAAGAGGTAATTTTCTCATTTAAATAGCAGAATGTTGATATTTAAGTTTAGACCCTGTCTTTAGAGTTTCCTAATGCCTATGTTGTTGCACACAATGTAATTTTAGTTGGTATCTATATATTAAGATACTCAGAATTTCCACTGCACATTTTGGATAACTTGAGTTATCCAAATATTAATTGAGTTTCTCTATTCCTAACAGGGGCTTGACAATATATAAACTGCAGCATCTCACTTTTAGACACATCTAACTTTTTCTAGATCAAGTTCAAACTGTCTTAAATGAGTAATTCACAGATAAAGATACCAAAACCAATGAAAGCAAACTGAATGTGGAACTTTTTTTCATCTAGAAAGGAAAATTTATGGTTTGAACAAATTTCTCGACCCGGTCCACGTCCTTCTTTTGTTGGGGACCCCAGAGCAGAATGCAACACTCCAGGTGGCATTTCAAGAGAGAAGAGTAGAGGGGCAGAGTCACCTACCTCCCTCAGCCTGTTGGCCATGCTGCTTTTAATGCACCCCAGAATACATCTGGATACCGAGGCTGTGAGTGTGCATTACACACTTCTGAGATAATATTTTTTAACAGTATTAGCTGATTGCATGTTTCTTAACAGTATTATCTGTGTGTCTATTTCCAACTAACTCTAATTACATTTAGGTTTTTTACAAGCAAATAAAATGTGAAAAAACACACTCCATAGAAATAAGTGTAAATGAAAAATTATTTCATTTTTAATCTTTAATATACAACTTTGAATAAGTTGTTCACTTGTGGTTAGAAAATTACTTATTGATAATACTAAGACAGCAGATACAACAATACCAAAAAAAATCTATCCTTATTTAAATGCTCTTTGTGTATCTTAATCACTTTTGATTGAATTTTCTAGCCCCTTCATAGCCTGCACTCTACCTCCAAATAACTTGCAAATCTTCTTTGGGATGCCTTCCTCTAATTCTCAGGCTGTACTTCATAAAGCCAATCCTGAGTTTTGAAACCAGCTGCAAAGTCTTAGCAAACTTTACAGGAAAATTTGCCCTGTTAGCAGCTACTATCAAAAGTTAAAGAAACCAATCTGAAGTAGAGAAATTAAGTCCAAAGGCAGAAGGTGGTGTTAGGGTAAGCAGCAGCATACTGGAGCCGTACGGGAAACTTAAGAGGATTAGTGTAAATAGCATGTGTGTGCCTGGAGGCAGAAGATATTTTCTTAAAGGTCACACACAACTAAACAATGCCAGTGGACTTGCAATTGTCAATATATTTTTTGTTACTTGCATGCTGCTTGGAAATTTATCTATATAAATCTTCATTANAAAAAAAAAAAAAGGTAGCCTTTTCACACTTTTCTTTTAGCATTGATTTAGACATTTAGGAGAATCATGATAAATTACAATATTATATTACAGATTAATATAAGAATATAAATGAAGCCAATATCCAGTCTTCTCTTCTACCTGGCTAAACAACATAGCTGCTGCATAATGCTCTACATCCTTGAATATTATTTGCCATGTCTTTTTAGAGGTTCTTTAACTTTCCTAAGAAATAAAAACATAGCATCTGCAAAAGATTCACAGTAATGCATGACCAATCCATTATTTTCTATGAATTTGATAGCATCAGGTTTGGGCACTAGGTATAAAATTGCTCTATTCCTTCAGCCTAAATGTCTTAGTTAGCTCACAAAACCAAACTGAAAGCTGAATCCAGTCTAAATTCTGCTACCCTGATGTATTATGTGGTCCAATAAAATAATGGGATTATACCCCCATATTCCTAGAACCAAGTCTTGAATTATTTTTCCTAATGATATTATTTAGTGGGAAATAAATTACAAGCTACAAAGAAAATTTACCTACTTACTTTGTGAACTACCTGTAACTCCACTCTATTGAAGGTCTGTAGCCATAAGAGCCACAGGCTGCAATCCATCAGCCTGGAGGATTAACTTTTCTTACTATTGTTTTAGCATTCATGCCATAGAATTAATGAAGTTCATGCAGGAACATTTTTGATTTAAAGAATCTTGCACCATCTTGATAAGTTTAATGGATAGCCCTGACTTTTAAATTATAACATGCATTCAATGAATCAGCAGATTAATAGGTCATCTAGCAAACATGAGTTCTACCTCCAGTACATAAAGAACAAACATCTAACAAAATCTCATCAGATCATTGGTAAAATACTCCACACAGTACAAATAAAACATTTGTTTATCCTATTAAAATGTCAAGCTTTATTAACTTGAGGAGGTCACCAGCTAGAGTTTCAACACATAAGCATGTTAATTTACTGTAATATAAAGGTAAACAAGAGAATGTAACCAATACATCTTGACACAAATTTATAGTCTCAAGTATTGCTGTTCTCAGGGGAATTAATAGTTGAATGTAGTTAAACATTAAGTTCCTCTAAAAGTCCAATGCCTATGCAATATAGGAAGCCTGGCTCAATGCAATCTGTACTGTGGGCTCACAGAGGCAGCATGCTGACCTACAGGCAAGTTGGGTAAAAGAAGCTTATATTAAATGTACAAATAAAAAGAGACAAATAAATGAGTTAAAACTACTGAATGCATTATTTGTTTCTCCCTTTTCTAAATAACTTTTTTTCTCATTAAGCACTGTCTCCTAGTTTTCACTTCTAATTTCAATACAACATGTAGGAAATCTTATATCAATACATTGATATAATGTATTATCAATACAGCATGACAAAGAGATGAAAGTGGCTTTGTACAGAAACTTATTTATATGCAAAGTCAGGTTTTGTTCTTACAAAATAGCAACAACAAATCAGTAAAAGCATGTAAAAACAACTCTGAAAGCTGCTAATTGCCACGAGTCCTGTTTCACAGAGAAGAGAAAAGCTGATGAACTTTCAGCAAATGCTCCCTGTAGGAGCACAGTACTATTTACTTTTAGAGCCTAAGATTAAGGGAAGTTCTTAAGCAGAGTTAAAATTTGCAAATGGCAAAAAGGAAAACAGGACATTAAATAAGGTCCCTTAACACCATTTCCACAGGGGCAAGGATAGTCTGACATGCTCTTCATGCTAAAAAAATTTATTCTACATCTGTGCACATTGGTTGCAATAGTAATATTAAAAGATACAGTATTAAAACTGACTGTCCTGAGCCTTATTACTTGCTGGAAGTTATTTTCCCCAGTATACCTCAATATAGAAGAACAGAATTTCTTCTGAAAGGCTAAATATTACGAAAGGATATTTAGTACTGACGACTAGATATATACCATTTTTATCGCACTGATATACTAGACATGACTAGTGTCCAAAAGGTTTTATCTGTCAAATGAGGATTCTGTTATGATTTATAATCTCTATGAAGAGTGTCTATGAAAAGTAAAGGTGGACAAGTATTTTTTGATCTTGTGAATGTCAGTCCTTTTTGATTTTTACAAACATGTGATATTAAGTCCCTAATACTATTTAAGAAATACAATATTGCCAAAAATAAATCCCAAAGAATGTTTCCCTAGGTTTTTGCAGTGATTGTAATAACACTGACTTTGAAAATTGACTACAGTCTTTAAATTAGAGATAGATTCAAACGTCATCTTCACCCAAGTATTTCCAGATTTTCATGTATTTTGAATCTGAAGAGTAAAAACCCATACATTTATTGATGCTCATGTAACAAGTCTACACTTTTGATTAATTTTATGCTTTTTTAAAGTTATTATTATATTATAGTTGTTGCGATACTTTGACTATTTAGAACCATTTTCCTAACTCTAATAACCTTTTAATTAGAGATATTTTATAAAATTACCTATAAATAATTTTTGAAGGTATTTTTCAATAATATGGAGTAGCTTTCAACATTTATATATTTATTTTTAATGATTAAATAAACTAAGGATAACTTTTTAATGTTCCTATTTTTATTGAGTGTAATCTACTTCAAATATTGCTGTTCTGACTTCAGCAGGGATAGAATTAATTTTCTTCTTAGTAGTGCTGTGTTTTGGATTGAGTATGAGAATGATGATAACACAGTGATGCTTTGGTTATTGCTAAATCATGCTTACCCCAAGTCATGGGTTTTCCAGTTTCCTATGCTCTACCAGTGAGCAGGCGTACAAGAAGCTGTGAGGGAACATAGCCAGAACAGCTGACACAAACTGGCCAAAGGGATACTCCATATCAAGGAATGTCATGACCAGTATATAAACTGGGCAGGGGATAATTGGTCAGATGGGGCTGATCATTGCTTCAGGATGGGCTGGGCATTGGTCATTGGGTGGTGAATAGTTGTATTGTACATCGCTAGTGCTTCTTGTTTTTTCTTCCATTGTTATTGTTGTTGTTGCTAGTATTGTTACTATTATTATTATTAATGATAATGATCATAATAATAATATTCTTATTATCACCATAGTAATATTTTAATGTGTTTCAATCACTAAACTATTCTTATGTGAACCCACAGGTTTTACTCTTTTCTGATTCCCCTTCCCACTGCACAGGGAAGGAGGGTGGGGAATGGGTGAGTGTCTGTGCGGCACTTAGTTGATGGCTGTAGTTACTAACACAACAAAAACTCTACTTTGACAAGTGTGTAAGCCCATATATTCAGAAAACCAACAAACAAAAACCCCACAGCTCTATTTTACTGCACTTCCTCTCTAGATCCTACTGTGGGCTGATAGCATCTGCAGAGTCTGTTGAAGGGCACAGTTCATAGCCAGGCTTCAAAGAAGGGATATAATAAAAGGGCAGTGGAAGGAATCATGGAACCAGCCTTTACAGAAGCATCATCAACTACCAGTGCGTGGAACTGTATCACTACTCAAAGTGGAAAAGTGTACAGTAATCAAGTACTAGTGACCTTCTATTAAAAAAGAGGAAAAACTGTAGAAAAAGAGCTCGTTATCACCTGGAGAAAACAGGTTTGATAGGTCAAAGGATCTTCTCAGGAGAAGATGAACTTGAGACAGGTTTTGTGGCTGACCAAGAAAAGTCAAAAGGAGAATGAATACAGCAAAAGCACCAGAACTGCTTAGACAAATCCCTTCTGTGCAATAAAAATGAAAGCCTTGGTGGGTTTAAAAAAAATACATCTGAAAATCAGAAAGAGCACTGACAAAATATTGGGAAGAGAGCGATATATGTATATTCCTTCTTTAATATATATGCGTATTTCTTTAGGCCATTATAAAGAATGATTTTTCCACAAAGCTTTCTTGTGCTCCTTTGTGTAGACTTGTAAACTAGAGGATGTGTGAAAGGGATAGCAGGATACTTGTGAAAGCACATAAGTTATTTGTAGGTACTGAACATGTGTCTGGTAGGGCAAGCAAATGGATTTGATCATGGGCTAGATACCCAATTTGGAAAGTTCTGAAAAAGTGTCCTTGATTAAGGTTTTGAGGAAAAGATAATGAGGACTAAGGAAAGTCAGAACTGGATTTTACTCAGATCAAGGGAAACTTGAAAACAATGAACTGGATTTTGTGATCCTGGAGGGAGCATTTAATTAATAATTGAGATAAATTAAAATATGTGAATGTCATTTACAGCTTATTTTTCAAGGGAGTTAATTAATAACACTCATATAGCTATTGCAAAAATGCAGTGGGATTATTTTAGTTATTTCCTTTCTGTTGTTTAATGATCTTATTCATTATCTTTCTCTAAAATTAATATTTAAAATTTTATTTTAATTTTTTTAGAAATTATTTTTGTGTGCTCAGCAGCTAAAAAGAAATAAAGAAATCAGACTCTTTCATCGTCTTATTGATTTGACTTTTTAAAGATTTTCTGCAGCATATTCTGTGACCTAACAGCAGAATATCATGTTGTAATAAGAATACTTAGCATTGTGTAATCACTAATTATGAGTATTAATAGCTGAGATCACAGCTTGACTGTTTCATTTAACTGTAGTTCCTCATTGCTTATCATTATGAGCTGAAGGGTTACAAGAGGATTACTGCTGATTTTCACCAGTATCACTGGTTAGAAATTTTCAATCTGTAAGCATGTTATGTTTCCTACGGTGGGAGACGCACTGCAATGCAGAAATGGGAAAATTACTGCTTGAAAAGAAATGCTACATTTTAAATCTATCTGGGAACAATGATGCTTGCTTGAGTTTTACCTGAAAGGGAAAAAAAAATGCTATTTCTTATATAAGCAGTGGGGTCTTTTTTGTACTCAAGAGAATGGAGACACAAGAATCAATAAATTAAATAGTGATGCTTTTAAGAATAACTTTTCAGCTGCTATTTACATGCAACCTAGAGTACAGAAGAAATCAAACTTTAAAATATGAAATAACCTGACAGCTAGCAACCATTTACTGTTTTTTTCTTCCTGAATTTGAGTGAAGGGAACATATATATCCTGTATAGCCTTGTTAGTCTTATAAAACTATGTAATCTATAATTCACGTGTGTTTTTTCTCAATACAGATGAAGAATGTGTTTTTTACAAATAACATTCAAGGTATTTTAGTGAGATAAACTTTCTAGTCTGGTCCATATTGAGGCACAGGGTAAAGCACTAACAAAACTAACTCCTTCATGTGCTTTGGATAAGGCAGCTGTGACTGGCTATTTTGTTCAGGAAATACAAGCATGGAGTCTGATTAAAATATAATTTATTCAGTACCTGATTTTTATGTGATCAAGTATATGAATCTGCATATTTTATTCAAATAGACAGTGACAATTGTGTCTGGATAGACTGAGTTCTCTGTAGCTTAGATTTTTTTTGGTAGTAATGCAGAATATTAAGATTAATGGATATATCAATATAGCCACCAGACGTCCCTTTGTCCTTCATCACTATCTATTTGTGCTGAACTATGCGAAACACTACTGGGCACCTCTCCATGGTGTTTTTCACCATGATTGCTCTTTGGCGTTCATTTATGTGAAATTCATTTGAAACTGTAGCCAGATCTGATTGCAATTTTGCAGGTAGAAAAAAAAAATAAATTACTGAACCTATTTACTCTTAGCTGCTCACAGGTCCTAAATCGTGTCAGCAAGAGCATCTCTGTGATTACATATTTTCTACAGATGTTTATGCAAATGATGTCTCCATGCAGCTTACTATGCATCCATTTTCTTTGTGATTCTTTAGGAAAAATCTTCTGAGACTTCATATCAGTTGTTTAGAATCCTCTGGAAGTAGTGAAGAAGTAAAGAATACATCTGGGAAATATGTTCCCCTGGAAACAGGTGCACAAGAACTCACGTATGCTACTTTTTGCATTCATTTGCTCCCCAGTAAGAGATCTTCATATTGGCTGACAAATCCACCTGTAAGCTGTCATATGAACAATATCTTTTATTTTTTTATAAACTGTCCTGTAAGGTCTTAATTCTGTCCTGTCTGATTTTTTTAATATTTAGTAAGACAGAACAAAGGCAAGAAATATTTTCTGTACAGCTGTCATCCGATTCTTCATAATCCAAACCCTTGTTTTAGCAAATGATGGTGAATGTTCATGTAAATTGAATTGGTTATACATAAGATTAATAGCTTTATCTGTAAATAAAACATCATTTATTTTCAACAAGGCTGTTAAAGCTATCAGTACATTTTCTCTCTGAAATGAATGTGCTTTGACATAACTTACTGATCATTTAATCTGGGTTTTCCTTAGTGATGGAAGAATGTCAATGCAGCAACTATTTGGGAAGTGCTTTTGATGTCCTCATCAAAAGCTCCCTATTGGGAGTCTCTTCCCTCCCTTCCCCAGGTAACTCTGTGGCTCTTCTCTGAGGAGGTAATGATGGAGAGTTAGAGACTGTAAATGTAAGCGTGTTTTCAGGCAATAATGAAATACTAAATTAATTATTATTGCTCAAAATAATCAGTAAACTGATACTACTTTTAGGAAGGAAAATATAGTTGAAATTTTTTGAAGAGATATGAAATCGTAAGTGAAGCAGACTGGTTAGTTCAGTGATGACCACTGAAAGTCTTCAGTATTATTTTTTCTCCTTACACCTTTTGACAATGAAGAAATATAGATATTGGCATGAGGGCGACTATCTAGAACCTAGAGCTGTATAGAGAAATTATGCTGACCATTTGTGTGTTAAGCACATAGTTGGGACTGGCTGCCTACTTGGAATTAGGGTAATTTTAACATTACATACATCCCTTACCAGATACAGTCTATAACTCTGAATGACAATGTCTATTGGGGATAAAGAGCATAGTTACAATCTGCTCCCAGGGGGAAGCTTAGCAGTTTGCATCACTTGATATTTGCCAGTGAGTTTATAAAAAGTTGCCTGCATGCTGGTAGAGTGGATGAGCTAGTACTCTTGATTTACTGTCCATCTTGTGGTACAGTCTGCTGCCTGGCCTCCCAAAACACTGCGGTCATGAGCATCTATCTGAAATATCCCTTTGTTCAGAAACGCCTTCCATGGGCTCACAGTCCTTAACAGATTTTATCTAGTTTCTGTTTCAGGTCTTTTAGTGAATTCAAGACTTGTATTCCTAAGGTAGTCGCACTGCCTAGACAAGTGCAGTTTAAAATGAGAACTCAGTGGTGAGGACTCATAAACAAGCTTTTGCATGTGTTGGATATTTCAAGTACTATCACAAATAACAACATAACAACAAGACAACAAGAAGAGAGAGGAGATTCATAGACTTCCCCAAAGAAGATTTTGACTGCTATAGTACTGTTATCAAGCTAAGCAACATTTTACATGTCCAGCAGGATGTCAAAAAAAAATATTTCTGTAATGTGGACATTAAATAAACTGTGGGATCAATATCACTTCTAAATTCTAGATTTTGAATAGCTAGATGAAAATTCATTGTTTCTCACTTCCACACAGAAGAGTGGGTGGGGAGTTTATAGTTTTTACTGGATTATAAAACCTTAGTCTAACTTTTCCATTAGAGAGACTGTTCTCTATTCCACATGGGATAACCTCAGTAATGCATTGTTTTTTATAAGAAGAAATAGATTAGTACTTTCAACTTTCTTTTAAAGTTGCTTCCCTAGAGCTAGCAATTGCTCCTGCAGTATTTCAAATGAATCTTTTATAAAAGTTTTATAACCCAGTCTATTTCTCAGCTTTGATTCTACAAAGGTTTCTGTATTGAAATGCTTTCCAAAGTGCCTTCATAGGTCATTTGGATCAAGCTTCTCATTTTACTTAAGCCATTCTCTGAGAAGATAGTGGGAGCTGTTTCAATATTTTTCGGAATTCCAAACCTACACTTTAACCATTGTATGATTTTCAGGGTCATACAGAGTATCTTCATAATTTCTTCATTTTCCAATAAATCCCAATCTACCAGATATGAGATAAATAGATATTAGTAGACCTTCCTTGCTCAAGAAGTTGAAACGAGATTTTTCAGATTTTGTGTAGGCTGTATTTACATCAGCCTTGTGTTTTAATCCATGCATGCAAAAGCCAATAGAAAGATTCAGACATCAGTTAAAGAATGATTTTATTTTGTCTTTGTTACCCAAGTCTGTCCTGTTATGGATTTTTTTCCTTTCAGACGTGTAAAAGATTGTAATTAAGTCTTTTATACCTCCCTTTTGTGTGATGCTTACATCTGTCCCTTTAGTAAACAGACTTTATATCCTGGTGGAATCCAAGGATGTCATCTCTGTTTGTAAATTTAAGATTTGCTCTTTTTTTCATGTTACATGCAATATTTCATTTTTATGGAGAGCAGCATGAAAATAAAGCCACTCAGAAAGCCATTGCTCTTTTCAGAAGTCTCGTTTTCACCTCTTGCATCTTATGTAGGTTCAGATGTTTTAATTTAATAGGTATGTATTTACATATGTGCTCCAAGAGGGCAGGATGACCCACCTTCTGACACTGCAAACCTTTACACTTTTCTTTTTAGTTTATGCTCCTTTGATAGACTGCCTTTCTGCCCTCTCATTTGCAGTGTTTCAGTGCTCATTACCCCTTTAGGTCTCATATAATTTTTTTTCTCTGTACCAATAACTGTTTTTCTTAAACACAATTACCTTTGTGTAATCTTTATTATTCTCCAACCTTTCTGTACATCTTAACATCTAGACAATATTTGAAGGTAGCTCAGATTTCACTGATAAGAGACAGCTATTTAATTTCCTTCCCACACTTCAAAGGAGTGCTTTGAATTTAGAAAATATTGGGTGCATGCATATAAACTCACCGCTTGTAATTTCCTCTAATGCCCATCAGAAGGTGATCTGTTTAAGGGTAATCTTTATTTGTATTTGATATCTTTCTTCTCCCAGGCAGCATCTCTGTTTTCTAGTCTGGTGCTGGTTTCACACGTTTCTTTCATCTTAAGCTTAAATAGCTGATAGAATATTTTCAATTCAAATCAGGAACTGCAAGATTTAGATCTTTCCAGGCACAATTTTAACATAAAAGTGAGAACTGAAATAGAGTAACACTAAGGAAATAACGCTGCCCGGAGCGTAGCTATGACGAGATAGCCACCACTCTCACAGAAGTCTCCCGCCAGGGGGAAGTTACCTCAGCTCAGGGGGCCAGACGAGAGAGTGGCCACTCACCCAGCCCGGTGCTGTCGGCACACGGGCACGCTCACGCATCCAGCAGCGTCAAACGATGAAGGAGGCAGGAGGAACCGCACCTTGGCATGTCCTGCTTGTCTTTATTGGCGGCGCGGGGCACTCACCCAAAGCTTGCCGAACGGAGGCAAGATGGCGGAACAGCGACCCCCCCACGTGTTGCCCCTTAAGTACAGGGTGTTCTCCCGGGCACGGGCAGGGGGTGGGGCCCAGGTAGGGGCTAGGGGTGGGGTCACGGGGTAGGAGCCAATGGCAGGGGTAGGTCCAACGGGACAGGTCCAAGGACGGAACCTGCCGGGGCGGGTAGAGAACAGGGGCGGATCCATTGACCGGCCAGAACTAGGGGGGTGCTGCAGGATTAGGGGTACTCTGCAGGATACAACAAGGAAAACAGTGCATTTAGGCTGTAAAATTGTTTTCCTTTTTCCAGCTGAGTACAAGAAGATAAGGAATTCTTCTGTATCTATTATCTTATATGTGTATCAGTATGTCACAAGAGATCGACAAAGCTACGAGTACATGCCCTTTACACACAGGGCCTTCCCTCTAAGGCATGTCTTCCACCCTCTCAGAGGACAACCAAACTCACTCAAAACCGATTCATTGTTAGCAGTATATGTCTAGCAGTATAAGTTTTTCACAGAAGGAATTTAAGGATAAGTACGGATCTAAGACTTCCTTGAAAATTTCACCTCTATAAAATATAAAGAAGTAAGTAGTTTTTATTTCCCAAGCCTAAAGGCTTTTGGATAATGAGACAAGAGAAGGAAAAGTAGATGTAGAACAGAAATAAGTACATGGGTGATAAATTGTATATGACATAGAGAGTCTTTCCAAAAGACAAATGAAGTTACAAAATGTTGGAATTAGTGACAAAGTAGTTGTTCAGATTTCTGACTCTGTATATATAATTAATAAGTATAATCCAAACAGCTCATCAACTGGAAAGCAGAACACAAGAGAGCTTGGGAAAAAAATTGAAGTATTCTTTTATTTCATATGGTTTTAAACACAGTTTATCACAAAGTAATGATGATTGTAGAGATAACCCAAACTGTGGCCTGAAGAGCAGGGAAAATATTCAAATTATCTAGATGCAGAAATTGCACAAATATCACAAAATTTACAGATTGTTGGTGTGCAAGATATCTTGCAAGCAATCTTTATAAAAGTATAAACTTTTTTCACACATAAAAGTATATGCAACAGGATCAAGGCCGAGAGAGATACCAGGTAGGAAATGATAAATCAATATGAAAAATCTGGATGTGGAAAATGAAAAGCTTCAGCAGTTAAAACACATAATTACAAAGAAGTGCAATCAGCTCCCCACATATTAAAAANAAAAAATAAAAAACGCCCCCCAAAAATAAAAAAAAAAAAAAAAAAAAAAAAAAAAAAAAGTTAAAATTTAACAAGAGCCATGGCTAGGAATTGAAGTCCAAAAGTGAAGTTTAATATCTGTAGGACATTAGGAGAAATGGACTGAATGAAATAGTGCCATATAAATGAAAGACTTTGGATGGTTTGGCTGATGGAACTTTCTCTCTTTTTTCAAAAGACTGTCTTGTATTATGATGTGAGATCTTTTTGTATTAGTTTTGATTTGTAGTACAGGATCCTAGTATTCTCATTACTTTTAGTGGTAATGTATCTAAATTTTTTTAAAAAATAAAAAATTAACAAAAAGACAGCATGCACACCCATGCTTGTGAAGACGACCATTACAATTCTTGTACAATCATGCTAGTTTTTTGAGTGACATGAAAAGAAAGAAATGCAAACCATATTTTTGTAAAGTTCTTTGATATGAAACTACTAAAACTGATCATTTAGCAAGGATAACATAATACTGATACTAGTTACACTACTACTTGGTACAAAAATAAATATTTTAATTCTCTGTGACATTTACGTGGATCACAGCTTACAGCTCTGTAAGCTAGATAGATTTTAAACACTGCCTGATGCTAATTTTAAAATGCTTTGAAGTAAATGGTGTATTTTCCTGCAGTTAAAAAAGCACTTATAAAATCTGCCTATGCTTTCCATTAAACTTAAATTATTGTGTACTATGAACTGTAAAACTCACATAGTTTTCTTGTGCTCAGCATTTAAAGAAGTAATGCTGTCAAATTGCAGTAGATATGGTATTACGTTGTAGAATAGTAGCAACTCTAGCAAAAATTCAAGAGATATTGTAACAGGGAAAAATTGGGTTTTTTAAATAATGTAGTAGAGCAGACCTGTAAATTTCAGTTAGAGGACACTCTATGCTATATATTTGTTTACTATTCACTGCTTATAACCTGAAGGTGCACTTAAAGCAGATGCAGGAATACGGGAGTTTAGTTTCTATTAATTTGGGATCTGGGTTATAGGAATTTCAACGAGCATTTCTGTTCTACACTCCTGAATTCAGATGGAATAGAAACAAGTTCTGCTTATCTCTATAGATACCACTCAACATTTAGGAATATTTTTAGTTATAATTTAGGTAATCAGTACCTTCACTAAATATATAAAGAAATGCAGTGCAATTTGACAGCTAAAAGTAGTCATTTATGAACAACAGTACTTCTTTAAATAAAGTTATGTAAAGCAATAACATCTGCTTGTTTCCCTGTTAAGGCACTTTCAAGCATCTCTTTAACCTAGCAAACATAGTGAAAATCACAATATTAAGGTTCTGAAGTTCTCTATTATTAAGCATTTCTGTTGGGAGTACTGCTGTGTAGAATGTGCTGAATGACGATCACTTTAAAATACTTGTTTGAGGACCCTAATCTCTAATTCATATTACTCCACTGTTTTTGCTCTGCATAGGAAAATCATCATGAACTATTACCTTTTCCATATGGTTAAGTGAAAGTTTATGCTCAAGTCAGTTACACTTCTATGGGAAAAGACTGTCGTAGTACTCATTTAATAATATCACATATGATGTATACAAATGTGAAAAGCAGTGGAGTATATTTTCTTGCTGTAATGCACTTGTAACTTCACTGACTTAATGGCTATTTTAATTATCAGCAGTGTTAGGAAAACTGTGGAATAGCTTGAAGTCATAGTTCTCTACTCATTACCTAGTGTTATGAAAGCTCATTAAATTAAACAATCTGGATTATTTACATCAGCTGTAGAACCAAAGAGTTCAATTCACCATAAGTGACTACTGAAACAAAAAAAAAGTTTAAGAAATATAAGCAGTGCAGATGAATAATGTGTAACTAGCTTAGAATATAAAGTTTATTTCATTCTTTGAGAAATAAAATTCATTAATTTTTAAAATAATCTACAATCATTCTCATTGTGCTTTAAAGGCGTGAAGTTCATAAAAAAATCTAAGATTCTGCCAAGATATTTCCCGTGATATCTTATAAGATATAAGAAAATGGGTTTTGTGTGTTTTAGCAAAGATTTAAAAGCAATTCAGTGTGTGTTAACAGACTTTATATTTTAGTTTGATACTCAGCTTGTATAAAAGACTTCATTTTTGGTATAGCTGTAAAACTAATGTGCATATTTCTACACACTGGAGTTCAGTTATCTGTATGAAAAATGTTAGAGGAATGGAGCACCTCTCCCATGAGGAAAGACTCAGAGAATTGGGATTGTTCTGCCTGAAGAAGAGAAGGCTTCAGGATGACATAACTGCAGCCTTCCAGCACCTGAAGGGAGTCTACAAGAAAGAAGAGAGACATCTTACAAGCAGACATAGGTGCAGGGCAAGGGGAAAGGGATTCTAACTGAAGGGTGGGTTTTAATTAGATCTTAGGAAAAAATTCTTTACTGTGAGGCTAATGAGGCACTAGGACAGCTTGCCCAGAGAAGCTGTGGAAATGCCATCCCTAGAAGTGTTCAAGGCCACCTTACATGCAACTCTGAGCAACCTGCTCTAGTGAAAGATGTCCCTACCTATGTCATGGGGGTTGGAAATGGATGCTCTTTAAGATCCCTTCCAACCCAAGCCATTCCATGATTCTATGAATCTCTGGTTCTATGATTCTGTATACATACAGTGAGGAGAATCAAAAGTATAAATGGTATCATAAACTGGCATCCCTATGTCCTGTGACACAGGTGGATGATATATTTTTAAGCCCTGTGGTTTCCCACACAGCTTCCAGTAGCCCTTGCAGTAGCACCTGGCAATCCTGAAAGACTGACATTATTTCAGACAGATCTGCACAGGGATCTTGGATATTAAAGAGCATCTCAAATGGTACTAGTGACCTGCTCTATCAAATTATAGCCCTTTTTTGGTGTTTGTTTCTATGTTCAACCTCATCTACACTGTACCACACGGACTCTGGTGTGAAGCTGGTCCTGGCTGGAGCCAGCATAGGGTAACCCAAGCCTCTTCTCCCAGAGGCCACCCCTGCAGCCCCCACCACTCCACTCAAAATCTTGACACAAGCACCCATACACTGGGTCACTAAGAGGCAACGAAACCAGATTATGCAGTTTTCTTTTCTCATGAGTTATGTTTAAGAAGAAAACTGCTTAGTCTAGTCAAAAAATTCCCTGCTTTTCCCTGTATTACATGGTCTCATGTATGGTAACAGCATACAACAGAAACAACAGAAAAATAAGTCAGATAGATTGTACTGGGTTTGCATGGCCAAACTTTGGCAACAGAAGGGCTACAGGGGTGGCTTCTGAGAAAAGCTGCCAGCAGCTTCNGTGGTTTCCCACACAGCTTCCAGTAGCCCTTGCAGTAGCACCTGGCAATCCTGAAAGACTGACATTATTTCAGACAGATCTGCACAGGGATCTTGGATATTAAAGAGCATCTCAAATGGTACTAGTGACCTGCTCTATCAAATTATAGCCCTTTTTTGGTGTTTGTTTCTATGTTCAACCTCATCTACACTGTACCACACGGACTCTGGTGTGAAGCTGGTCCTGGCTGGAGCCAGCATAGGGTAACCCAAGCCTCTTCTCCCAGAGGCCACCCCTGCAGCCCCCACCACTCCACTCAAAATCTTGACACAAGCACCCATACACTGGGTCACTAAGAGGCAACGAAACCAGATTATGCAGTTTTCTTTTCTCATGAGTTATGTTTAAGAAGAAAACTGCTTAGTCTAGTCAAAAAATTCCCTGCTTTTCCCTGTATTACATGGTCTCATGTATGGTAACAGCATACAACAGAAACAACAGAAAAATAAGTCAGATAGATTGTACTGGGTTTGCATGGCCAAACTTTGGCAACAGAAGGGCTACAGGGGTGGCTTCTGAGAAAAGCTGCCAGCAGCTTCCTCCATGTCCAGCAGAGACAATCCGTGGCGGCTCCAAACATGGACGTGCCACTGGCCACAGCTGGGCCCATTAGAAATGGTGATAACACCTCTGTGATAACATTTAAGAAGAACAAAAATGTTGTTGCGCAGAGGTAATTGTGGACAGAGAAGAGCAAAGTGAAAATATATGACAGGAACAGCCTTGCAGTCTTGTCAGTGGAGAAAGAGCAGAAAGAGGTGCTCCAGGCACTGTAATTGATTCCCTTGGAGCGCATGGTGCAGCCCATGGTGAGGCAGCTGTGCCCCTGCAGCCCATGCAGAACCATGGCATGCAGAGATCCCCCTTCAGCCCATGGGGGAGCCCCACACCAGAGCTGGTGGATGCCTGAGAGGAGGCTGTGACCTTGTGGGAGCCCCGTGCTGCACCAGGGCTCTGGGAGGGACCTGCAGACCTATGGAGAGGAACCCGTGTTGGAGAAGATTTCCTAGTAGGACTTGTGACCCTGTGGGGGACCCACGCTGGAGCAGTCTATGCCTGAAGGACTGCACTCCATGGAAGAGTAACCCATGTTGCAGCAGTTCAGGGAGAACTCTCTCCCACGGGAGGGACCCCACGTTGGAGAAGGGAAGGACTCCTCTCCCTGAGCAGGAGGAGAAAGCATGTATGATGAACTGACTCTAACCCCCATTCCTGTCGCCCTGTGCTGCTGGGGAGGCAGAGGTGGAGCTGAGGAGGAGAGGGAAGTGGGGCTGAAAGTCTGTTTTTGCATCTCGGTACGCTGCCCTGATTTTGT